>JAAAKG020141608.1:0-11817 GCA_010014905.2 Druon quercuslanigerum | reverse complement strand
TAAGTGGCTCCTGCCAGCACAAGCATTTATTTATTGATGCTGCTTGACAAAACTGTTTGCAATTTCTGCAAGAATTTTTAGAAACGCTTCACTAAAGCTTTATGCAGAAACTGTTTCTAAAGTTTCCTATACTGTAACAGAAATTTCATCAATGGTAACTGTATAAAAATTTAGTCACATGTTTCAGAAAATTATGTTACAGATTAGGACCTTAAAATATGATAAAAAGTATTGCATCTGAAACTATTCGGAAAAGTAGTTCTCAAACAAAAATAGAAATAGGAATAGAAAAGAGTAGTGAAAAAAGTAAATATCTTACAAAGTATTTTTTTGATTTATGGAAACTTATTCTATGCAATGACCTTTTCGTTTTTGTGCAATGGTCTGAAATTTGACATCAATGGTTTCTGAATAAGTAGAAACAAAATTTGCATGAGAAAAGAAAATATTTATGTCATAAAGGGTCTTATATATAAATACAATTTATATATATATGCCTAAGTGGCTCCTGCCAGCACAAGCATTTATTTATTGATGCTGCTTGACAAAACTGTTTGCAAATTCTGTAAGAATTTTCAGAGACGCTTCACTAAAGCTTTATGCAAAAACTGTTTCTAAAGTTTCCTATACTGTAACAGAAATTTCATCAATGGTAACTGTATAAAAATTTAATCACATTTTTCAGAAAATTATGTTACAGTTCAACAATTTTCAGGTACTGTAACTGAATATTTTAAAAGGTTAACACAATTTTTTTTGGTTCATTATTTTTTATATAAAGCATGTGGTTTATATTTGTCCTAAAATATAAATAGCAAAAAAAATATGAGTTAATTTAATAGAAACGACTAATTATATAATCTGTGTTATAATATGACGTACACTCGCTGTATCAAATATATAATAAGAGCTCATCTTTTATGATGAGAAGTTTTTTTTTCAAATTTGATTCATTGAGTATAGTGTACAACATAATTATTCATCAATTTTGACCTTGAGGTCAATTTTCAATGTCAAATGAAGGCAAGACTCTTTTCTTCAATCAGAACCCCTATTTTCCACTGCAGATTTGAAAAGAGCGGGAAATTACATGTCTAAAATGACCTGTGAGTAAACAGTTTTTGTGACGTTGGAAAGATAAAAATTACAAAATCCATTTTTCCACATGTCATTTTTGACGTAAAATGTCCCGCTGTTTTCATATCCACAGTCAAAAATAGGGTTCTCATTTAGGAAAAAATCTTACTTCTATTTGACCTTGAAAATTGACCTCAAGGTCAAAATTGGTGGTAAAGTCGGTAAAGTCAAATGTGCTGGTCGGTGCTGGTCAATCTTTGTTCGAACCATTTCTTTGTGGATAAAGTATTTTAGAAGATATGTGGTCGTTTTTCAGACATTTGACCTAATTTTTTACCTTTCCAAGATCACAAAATCCATTTTTCCATAGGCCTTTTTTCACGTTAAATTTCTCGCTCTTTTCAAATTCGCAGTCAAAAATAGGGGATCTCATCTAAAAAGAAGGGTCTTTTCTCTATTGGACCTTGAAAATTAAACTCAAGGTCAAAATTAAATGTACAGTCAACTTTTCAACCTTTCTCTAAACCATTTCTTTGTAGATAAAGGATTTTAGAAGATATCTGTTCGTTTCTCAGACATTTGACCTAGTTTTTGACCTTTCCAAGGTCACAAAAACTTTTTTCCACATGTCATTTTTGACGTTAACTTTCCCACTCTTCTCAAATCCGCAGTAAAAAATAGGGGTTCTCATTTAGGAAAAAAATCTTACTTCTATTTGACCTTGAGAAATTACTTCAAGGTTCAAATTGATAGTACAGTCCAATGTCCCCATCGGTGCTGGTTAATCTTTGTACAAACCATTTTTCGTAGATAAAGTATTTTAAAAGATATTTGGTCGTTTCTCAGACATTTGACCTAATTTTTGACCTTTCGAAAATCACAAAATCCATTTTTCCATAGATCTTTTTTGACGTGAAATTTCCTGCTATTTTCAAACCCACAGTCAAAAATAGGGGTTCTCATTTAAGAAAAGTGTCTTACTTCTATTTGACCTTGCAAATTGACCTCAAGGTCAAAATCGATGGTACAGTCCCCCTCGGTCCAAGTCAACATTTCTCCGAACCATTTCTTCGTAGATTAAGTATTTCAGAAGATATCTGTTCGTTTCTTAGACATTTGACCTAATTTTTTACCTTTCCAAGGTCACAAAAACTTTTTTTCCACAAGTCATTTTTGACGTGAAATTTCCCGCTCTTTTCAAATCCGCAGTCAAAAATAGGGGTTTTCATTTTAGAAAAGAGTCTTACCACTATTTGACCTTGAAAATTGACCTCAAGGTCAAAATTTATGGTATATAAAGTATTTTAGAAGATATTTGGGATTATAGATTTAAGTGGGTCACCATTTATTCTGCATTTTTCGAGAAATTTACTCACCAAATTGATAGAAAATGGTATTTTATTTTTTATACATAATATTCTTTTGTAATTTTTTCATGAAAAATTGAATTTTTAACAAAAAAATATATGAATTTTTAGCAAAAAATTATTTTTTGTAGCACAATAGTTGAACCTTTAACCAAAGGAATGAATTTTTAACATAAATATGAATGTTGCAAAAAAAATGAATTCAGTTTTCTACGAAAGTAGTTGAATTTTGATCCTAAAAAGATGATGTTTTAAATGAAACAGTTTAATTTTTAATAAAAACGGATAACTTTTTTGAAAAAATTTTTGAATTTTTTTACAAGCTGTTGCATTTTTATCCAAGAAAGATGCTATTTCTAATAAAATAGATAAATTTCTAAATCAAAGAGACACAATATAGAAAATAGTTGAATTTTCATCGAAAAAATATTTTAGTTTGACTTTTCAGATCAATTTTTCATTTAACCTGACCATAATAATATTCAAAGATCAGAATCTGAAACTAGTAAGATTTTTAACCTAGAATCTTTTTTAAACAAAATAATGAATTAAAAAAAAATTTAAAGTTAAAATTTATCCTGCTTGACAGTTTAAAGTCATAGAAATTCACTGATTTCTATATCTAACTTTTATGTACCGCTTCTGAATGTTAATAAAAAATTTTAAACTTTAGCGTAAAAATTATACTGAATTTTTTTTTAGCAATCTAATTTCATAAATTTTAGTTACTTTAGTATCTTTTAAATGTGTCAGAATTTTCCGAACATATTCAACAGTATGCTCTATTCAAAGTTCTTGATCACAAGAAATTGTTTAAGCAAGAAAAAACCAATTTTACAAATAAAATTTTACAACTAGTAGTATTCATGTATTAAAAAGAAAACAAAAAATCATATTAAATGATAAAAGAAAGAAGAAGAATCAGTTAAAAAATGAATCCTCAATGTGGCAATGCTATAATGATATGCTGATGATAGAATGATGTTGTACAACGATATTGGTAAAACATCAGTTTCTCGAGCTTCAGCAATCTTTTGTAAAAAATAATTTGAAGAAGATACAGATCTGTGTCAGAACACAAAATTGTTAAAAATGATTTTCCTTAAAAAACACAATTGTTTATTGAAGTTATGCTTCCTCAGTCAGTGGAGTGATCATCTTGAGATGGAAACTGAAAATGTCTGTTGATTACAGGTCAGAAGATTTTGTTATGGAACAGGAAACATAAAATTTGAAAAATGAATGAAGATGAAAATGGTTGCCGTCTTTTGAGAATATAAGCGAAGAATGCAAATGATATTCATAGCACTGTATAACCATTGTGTATATGATGCTACAACCAGCATCTCCGATTTCTTCAAGGCAAGCCTTTTCTTTGGACCTGTAGCACCCTTTGCTTGGATAGAATAGATATTGCTTGTACCTCTACTGCCTCTTATTGTTGGCTTCAGTGGTTCGTATGCACAATTGCACAATTGCACACTCCCCAGAGAGAAAGGATTTGTCCAATCAAACAAAACCCGCCTGCATTTTTCATTTTTCTTTTCATACAGACCTTAATTCTTTTACGCTTCTTTTTGAAGGAACAATTTTTTTCTCTTTTGATAGCTTTGTGGTTGTATAGAGAACATGCTAAGTTGGGAGTGTAGACATGCATTTGACCCTACACTCGTCACGAAGCATGTAGAGCACTAACGGTTCATCGTCATTTCGCAGTCATTTCTACCGCATATACTCTGCACAAAATATAAGCTAAAACATCCAGTCGTGAACAGTTCGCAGATTTTGAGGAAAACATAAAATAAGGAGTGAGCCTTTTGAATTATTATTTAATTTAATTTTTCAGCTAGATTCAACATTTATGAACACAGTGAATATCAATAAGTAGATAAATGCTGTATTTCACAAACACGAGAGATCAAAGAATTCAGATAGGATTATGTAGCATAAAATAGCATTGGTTTGCAACAAAAATGAGATAGAAAACAAGTAAAAGTATAACGCAGCTTTTCATTGTTTTAGGTGACATAAAACAACAATCATGCTAATGGTTTTTTATGGCTAAGGAATTAATTATAAAATGTTAAATTTGGAAAACATTGATACATTTTTTACAAGATGTTCCTAAATATATTATTATCACGCAACTGCATTATTTGACAGTAGGTGCAAATCATTACCAAAATAAATTTTCGAAGTTTTATATTTTTGTTTATAAACGTCGCAAACTTCAATCAAATTGACTTTTAACAAATGACTTTGAATAATTAAATAAATAATACTAAAAACATAATGTATTCATTTTATGAATATGTTCCTAAAGTTAAGGAATTTGAATAATAGTGAAAACAAATTTTTATTTCACCTTCATATACTTAACATTCAAAGCTTAATTGATATATTTATATTAGGAATTCAAAATATTTTCCGGGTGATTAGACTCCGTGTAAGATCAAAGCAAATAAGGATATTTTTCACGAAAATAGGAAAATGTAGTTTTGAGAGAAGGATTGATGTGGGCAATATATTAAATTCAATTTAAACCTGATTTTATACCGCTTAAAAAATTCAATGGTTCAAGAATGAAAGTAATTTCATTTGAAAAATATTACAAATTTCAACCGAAGAAATTAATGATCAACTTGAATAATAAATTTTTCCCCAAATTAATAGATTTTATTCTAAATAATTGAATTTTTGACCAAAAAGATGAATTTTCAACTGAAATGATAAATCTTCAACTAAGATAGTTGATTTTTGAAACAAAAACATCATTGTTTGACTAAAAACATAAATCTAAAACAGGAATAGTTGAACTTTTAACTAAAGTGATGAATTTCTCGCCAAAAAAATAAAATTTCTATAAAAAAATAAGAATTTATAATTTCAGTTCAAAAATAGTAAGAATGTTAACCAAATAAATAAATTATCAACATAAATGATGAATCTTCAAAAAAAAAATTTTATTTACAAAATTGAATTTTCGACCAAAAAGATGAATTTTCAACTAAAATTAAAAATCTTGAAATAAAATAGCTGAATTTTCAAAAACAAAAAAATGAGTTTCTAGCCAATAAGATTCGATTTCTACCAATAAAGTAGATATTTTTTCAGTTACAAAATAGTAAAATTTTAAACCAAAGAAATGAATTCACAAAAGTCACGGAATTCATAGAATTCCAGAAACTTACGAAATTTATGAAATTCACATAATTAATAGAATTCAAGGACATAAAGGAATTCACGAAAATGACAGAATTCACGAAATTTATGGAATTAAAGAAATTTTTAAAATTTATCGCATTCATAAAATTCACGGAAATAATGGAATTCAAGGAATTAATTAAATTCAAGTAATTCATGGAATTGAGTGAAATTCACGGAACTGCTAGAATTTACGGAATTTACGGAATGCGCGGAATTTGTAGAATTCACTAAAATCGCAGAATTCAAGAAATTCACTGCAATAACGGAATTCACTAGATTGGCTGAATTCACGGATTTTATGGAATTCAAGGACTTATCGGAATTTACAGAATTCAAGGAATTCATAGAATTCGCGGAATTCGCGGAAGTTATGAATTTAAACGAATTTACCAGATTCGTAGGATTCATGGAATTCATGGAATTGAATGAAATTCACGGAATTTATGGAATGCAAGGAATTAGCGGAATTCAGAGAATTCAAGGAATTCAGAGAATTCAAGGAATTCATAGAATTCAAGGAATTCTCAGAATTCAGGGAATTCACGGAACTTAAGGAATTTACGGAATTCATGGGATCTTTGGAATCAAAGGAAATTTTTATGAATGCCTTGAATTTCGTGAATACCATGAATTCCACAATTTACTTAAATTTCACGAATTATTTAAATTCCGTGAATTCCATGAATTCTCGAATTTTATAACCTCCGTAAAGTCTATTAATTCCGTAAATTTCTTGAATATTATTAATTTCTTGAGTTCCGTGAATTTTTTGGATTCTGTAAATTCAATGAATTTCGTGAATATGTTAAATTCCGTGAATTCATTAAATTGGTTGAATTCCGTCAATTCAATGAATTTAGTGAATTCTTGAATTCCGTGAAATCTCTGATTTTCTTGAATTCCGTGAATTTATCGAATTCCTTAAATTCTATAAATTCCGGTAATTCTATGAAATTCGTGAATTTCAGGCGCTCTTAAAATTTCGCGAATTCCGTAAATTCTGTGAATTTCCCAAAATCCTTAAATTCCGTGAATTCATTGAATTTGTAGAATTCCGTGAATTCCATGAATTTCGGTAATTCAATGAAATCCGTGAATTTCAGGCATTCTGAGAACTCCGTGAATTCCGCAAATTCTGTGAATTTCACGAAGTCCTTAAATTCCATGAATTCCTTGAATTCTAGAAATAGGCGCGTTATATATTATACATTGACAAAAAGTTTGGTTTTGTGAACATTTATTTATTTTTTTCTTCCAGGAACAAGATATATGAGAAATGATTGACATGATTTCTTTAATTTTTCGCTTCAGTAGATGTAGACAGGGAAAATGGGGAAAAAGAAATAGGGGAAATTAAAAGAAATGAGGGGCAGGGAACTAGAGTTAGTGAGGTGAGGGGGAATAGGGGATTTGAGGGTAAAGTAGGAAAGAAAGAAAAATGAAGAGAGGAAAGTGAGGTGAGTGAGGTGAGGGGAAGTGGGATATGCGAGGGTAAATGAGAGAAAGGGGTTTAAGGGAAGTGAGGGCTAATTAGAGAAAGGAAAGTTGGTGGGGTTGGGAAAGTAGGGGAAATTATGGAGGAGAAGAGAGTGTGATTGAGGGGAAGTATAGGTAATGATTTTAAATGAGGTTGAGTGTGAGACGGGATGTGAGAGGGGTAAGTGAAGTAGGGGGAGAGGAATGTTAGCTGGGGAAGTGAGTAGAGAGGAAACTCGAGAAGGAAGAAGTTGGAGAAGGTGGCGAAAGGTGAAGCGAGGAGAGGGTAAGTAGGAGATGCGAGGGCAAATGAGGGAAAGGGATCTAGGGGAAGTGAGGGCTAATTAGAGAAAGGAAAGTTGGTGGGGTTGGGGAAGTAGGGAAAATTATGGAGGAGAAGAGAGAGTAAGTGAGGGAAAGTATAGGAAATAATTTAAAATGAGTTTGAGTATGAGAGGGTATGTGAGAGGAGGGTAAGTAAAGTAGGGGAAGAGGATTGTTAGCTGGGGAATTGACTAGAGAAGAAACTCGAGAAGGAAGAAGTTGGAGAAGGTGGCGAAAGGTGAAGCGTGGAGAGGGAAAGTAGGAGATGCGAGGGTAAATGAGAGAAAGGGATCTAGGGAAAGTGAGGGCTAATTAGAGAAAGGAAAGTTGGTGGATTACTGTTAATGGAAGCTGGGGAAGTGGGGGAAATTATGGAGGAGAACAGAGTGTAAGTGAGAAGAAGTATAGGAAATGATTTTAAATGAGGTAGAGTATAAGAGGGGATGTGAGAGGAGGGTAAATGAAGTAGGGGAAGAGGAATGTTAGCTGAGGAAGTGACTAGAGAGGAAACTCGAGAAGGAAGAAGTTGGAGAAGGTGGCGAAAGGTGAAGCGAGGAGAGGGGAAGTCGGGGAAAGAAGGGGAAGTAGGAGATGGAAAGTATGGATGGGGGTATTAAACAACCTAATTAACGTCATAATAGGTCATAAATATAAATTTAATTTAAAAATTTGTGAAAACTAGTCTGCTAATGAGAATAGATTAAGTAGATAAGGAAGAGTGTGGTGAAACGATGCGCGTGGACAAGAAACCGCAGACATTCGTGCGGCTATTTTCTCTCGTTTAGAGAGTCAACACGCGTAAATGTCAAGACCATAAAACGAGACTTCTTTGACATTTTTAAAAAAATCTTCCTCTAAGTCTCGGAATCTTAAGGTGTCCCTTCGATTTTTAATATTTTTGCCGCTGTATTTTTTTTTTATTTTATTAAATTAATTTAGGAACTGCATCCCGAAACATATTGAATTTTCAACAAAATATTAAAATTTTTAAACAAAAAAGATAAACTTTTATCAGAAGGGATACAAATTTTGAACAGAAACGTTAATTTTCAACTAGGAAAGGTGAACTTTCGACCAGAGTTGAATCTTTACCAAAAATGAATTTTTAACCATACAGTTAAATTTGCAACCAATTATTTAAACTTTCACGTAAAAGAGATAAAATTTCAACAGAAAAGTTGTTTTTTTCAATTCAATTGTTGAAATTTTAAAGAAAAAATTATAAACTTAATCCGAAACTAGTTGCAATTGCAACAAAATAATTAAATATTTAACTAAAAAGATTAGTTATCTAGCAAAAGATAAATTTTCAATCCTAAATTACGATGTTTCTATTAAAAAACAATATTTAAGAACACAGTTAAATTTCTAAACAAAGAAATTAATTTTAAGAAGAAACATTTAAATTCATCAAAAAAGAAATTTTTTAACAAAATAGTTGATTTCTTGACTTGAAAAGATTCTTTAGTCTAGTAAATAAAAAAATTTCATTCAAATTATTGAATTAACAAACTATAAAAATGTTTTTTTAAACTAAATAGTGAAGTTTGTAGATAATAATTTTCACCAACAAATTAATTTTTAATAAAGGAGATTATTTCTTAAACAGAAAAGATAAATTTTTTATAAAAAATGATATATTGCCAACGAAAAATGGAATCGAAACCAAACCAATTTCTTTTTGAGTTGAAAAAACTGAAATTTATTTAATCATTAATTTATAATAATCAAAAAATGTTTTTTAATTTTGAATTTTTAAGAAATTAATTAAATTTGCAACTAAACAGTAGAATTTTTAACCCAAAGAGATGAATTCTGAACTAAGAATATAATAGTGATCTTTTCGATTAAAAATAATACCAATGACAATAAATGGTTTAATTTTAATTTAATTTTAATTTTAATCAATTGTTCCTTACTCTGTTTGGAAATATATTTTCTACAACTCAAATATAAAAAAATATAAAAAATATTTGTCTCGAAAGAATTTGTTTTAACCATTTCCACTATAAAAAAAGTAGTAGAGAGTATTTTCCCTTTAAAAAAGAAACCATAATTTATTAAAATTCCACAATTGTTTGTTTAAAATAGTATAAAGCACATTTAAAAATTTTAAAACCTAATATTTTTCCTTCAATTGACATCAACAGTAATATTATTTTAATTCTTAAAATGGTAAATAACTTTTTTTTGCAAAGATTTGATTTTCAGAACAACAATTATCTTTAACGAAAAAAATGGAAAAAGGGAAGACTCTTTAAATCAGGGATTTAAATATTTCAAAAATATAAATAAAGAAAATATCAAACCTTTCTTGAAATGAGCAAATTTCAATTATATATTAACAAAAAACAAATGTTTATTTAAAAAAAAACCTGCAGGACAGAGAGTTATTATTTACAAAAAATATTTCGTATAAATTTGATTAAATTTTCTGTTGGAAGCAATACTAGAAAAACGAAACGAAATAAATTCTTAAAAACTTGAATATAATTGTAAAAAATTATTCAACCAATTTTTATTAAAAATTATTTGTTAATTCTTAGATGCCTTATAGATTTATATAAAAGCCTACATAACTTCAAAGTTGAGCTTAAGAATAAAAAATAAACCAAGCAAAATATATTTATATTTATGCTTAAAAGAGGGTTTTTTTCTTCTACGGATAGTCATTTTTAAGCTAAAAGATAAAAATATTACCATATTTTAAATTAAAGTTCGTTTAAAAGGCTAAAACCGGAACGTAAAATATTTTTAAATTATTTTTAAAAATTATAAAAGGTTTATGCCTTATTTTCTGAACTAATCCTAGAACTTTTCTGATGAGAAATTATGTAATGAACTAGCACGCTGGCACAAATTTTAGCTTTTTGAAGGACAATTTTAATAATTCAAATAAGAAGATATTCAAGATCTATAAAAAAAAACACATAAAAAATTTCAAACCCCCTACCTTAATTTTATTGCTATAATTATTGCGTTCACCTAACTCAATTGTTACTTGTACGAAAAAAGAAAATTAACACTTTTTACGGTTTAAAGACCTTAGACCAGGGTTTAAACTTTATTTTAATTTACAAACAAATTTACAATTACAAGACAACAATAAAAAACATTTTATTTTATTTTCTTTGAGGAAAACAAGAAACTTGACTTCCAAAATGCTTTATTCCGAATTCAGGGATATTCATTGTCTCGAAATGAAAGAACTGGTTTGTGTAAATCTGTATTCAGCTTTAACAATAATTTCAGTTTTTTACAAACAAAAAAATTGAGTCAATTGATAAAAATGTTAAAAGATGATAGCGATTAAAGATGATGACAAATTTTCCAAAATAAGAGAATATCCTGAGGGGGGAGACCTGTTAAAAGATTATTTCCAAGATGCGCGCGACTAGCCACAAAACCCATTCGTTACGCGATTTCATGGAAGGATTTCTTGTTCAACGGTGCGTATGATCTTTAAACAGCTTTGAAATACGGACCTTTGCTTCGGTAATCCGAGGCTTTCTCCATGACACCATCCTGAAGAAAAAAGCGGATAGCGAAGAAACTAGCTGGAAGCTAATGGTATCGGATGTCGGAGCGCGTCAAGCGGCATACGCGTGGCTGCGACAAGAATGGAAACTGAATGTGAGCAAGGAAGCGACGAACAACAAAAAGTTTCTCAATAGAAACCCTTCAAATAGAGTCTGGAAGTCAGAAAAAACTTCTGATACGGTCATAGCTCGTTCTTTCAAATTTTTTGCCGGAATTGAAGCATGGTGGTCGTAACGGTATAGTGTAAATAGCGATTGACAGTGAGGCGTTATCGGGAATGTCAAACTTGGATAGTAGCGGACTTAACAGAATGTTCAGCTGTGGAAATTAAGTTATTTCTTATAATAGTCCAAAGGGGAGGTGGAAACGAAGGAAGGAATTTTGGGATGAACCCTGGATCAACTAAAGGAAATTTTGGAATTATTTGACCATGCCACTTTTACCAGGAATATCATATAGCCAAAGGACGTCATGGATCGTTATAGTTCGTAGGAATTACCAAGAAGCGCTGGAGCATCATAAGCTCAGCACCGGAGCATTATAGGATCAGCGCCGGAGCATCATAGGCTAGCGCCGGAGCATCATATGTGAAGCGCTGGAGGATGATAGGATCAGCGCCGTAGCATCATAGGCTCAGCGCGGACGCACTATAGTTGAAGCGCTGGAGCATTATAAGTCTGCGCCGGTGCATCATAGGCTCAGCGCCGGAGCATTGTAGGATCAGCGCCGGAGCATCATAGGCTAGCGCTGGAGCATCATATGTGAAGCGCTGGAGGATGATAGGATCAGCGCCGTAGCATCATAGGCTCAGCGCGGACGCACTATA
>JAAAKG020141607.1:0-11817 GCA_010014905.2 Druon quercuslanigerum | reverse complement strand
AAAAAATGACATTTAAGAAATTTCAAGAGACTCGTTAACCAAATCATTCTCTTGGGCAAATAAATTCACCCATATTTTTTTATTTGCAAAAAAAAAATATTTCTAGCCGTTGCTCTAGCTATTTTTAAGTCTTATGGAGTTTAGCATGTAAAATGTTACAAATTTTCACTTCTTCAATTTTGGCCAGGAAATTATAAGTCAATTTATTCAAACTTTTATATGCTTGATCCCTTATCAGTAAATATTGCATTTATCGCATTTTTATGTCTCAGAAATGTTATGCAAAAGTTCTAGGCATATAAAAAATCGCTTAAAATGGCACTATTTGGAGGATCATTGTGCACCTCGGATATACATGTGTAACTTGATATATATAAGAGACATTTTTGAAAATATTGAGAAGAGATTTCTCGAAAAAAAGTAAATAAAGTTTTTATTTAATTCAGAAAAGAGTAAGAAAAGCTTATGAAAAATGACACATTTAAGTTGAATACCGACTAAAGAGATTTGCTGCGTCCCGAACTAGATTCACTGGCAATGAGTAGAATGGCAGAGTAATAATAAGTTAATAAATCTATAACTGCTCTCCAGGTTGAACCTGGAGCCTAAAAATATTTTTTTTACAAATAAAAAAACACGGATAAATTTTTCATTGATTTTTTCTACGATATGCAAAATGAATTTATTGTTAAAAATAATATCAACTTGATTATACCCATGTATATTAAAATTAATATACCAAACCTTCTTCCTGTTAACCAAAAATAAAGTTGTATTTCAAGTTGAAAACTTTAATTAAGCAAATAAGTAACAGACTTGACCTACAATTAACTGTCTTTGCCTTAAATTTTGACTATATAGAGCGAAATTAGGAAAAAGTTTTACCCGTTTATTGCGCTGTCATTATAAATAACAATTCAGTTGAAGAATTCTACATTAATAATTTAATAAAGAATATTTGATAAGATTTAAAGATATGCAAGCTTTTTGAGTTTTCACGTACATTGTTGTACTGACCTGTATATTAAATTTAACACACATATATAATAAATTCACTACGCCAATGTATGTTACATTCCGGTATCTGTAGTGCATATTTGCTTCACACACATGTATATCAAACCTCGTACAGATTTTCTAACATTGAATTTACATAAGTATAATCCATAGACAGACATATTTTCATCGCGAGCGCCTTATTGAGAGGTTCCAGGTCAGGTATATCAGAGTTGTTAACTAGATCAGCGATTTTCCTTAAACTAGAGGAAAAAATTGTGTTGGATAGGTAAGACATTGTGGTAAAATATTTTTGAGAAAATTTCAAAATTGTAGGATTTACGTCACTTTGAACTTTTTGATGAACTTTTTTGAAGATACTCCACCTCAGAAATTTTTTAACCGATTTTTATCAAATGTATAGGTGTTATGTAAAATGCAGTACCCTTTTTTCTATAAAAATTGAGGGAAAAAGTCAACATTGAAATAAAAAATGTCAACAAAATTTTAATTTTAATTTTTTATTTTGCGCTTGTATTTTTTTCAATTCTTTTTATTTGAATTATTCCTTATGATTTAACGTTTATTTAAAAAAAAAGCTTGTAGACTTTTCTGGTTGCCGAGTTATGCACTTTTAAACCAAAGCGTGCATGGTTACTCTCCCGCCTCGGCTAAGCAACGTGGTCGACCGCGTCGAGCTTTCCTTCCCTGTAAAATAATTAATATTTTGGATTTATATTCAGGTGTAGGGGAGTAAATTTTTCACCTTATTTTACTTTCATTTGAGGTTTTGAAAAAATGAAACCCTCTCGTGCCATTAATTGTCTGAGCTTGCAAAAACCAACGTTCCAAAAACTGCACGTTATTTTCAGAATCTTTTTCAGTGCAATAAATAGATTTTATTTTAGCCAGTGCATCTTTGGCATATTCATAAAGCAATTCTAAAGTCGTGATTTGACTGTCAAGTGGTCGTTGAAGACTCACTTTTGCAGCACCACGCTTCAAGGTGCCACCTAATCAGTCGCATTGACTTTTTCCATGGGACGTGGCGAAAAAGTTCCATCTAGCTTTCACTGCAAAATCTTGTTCATGGTAGGCAAGATTAATAAAGATATACTTATTTTTTATTGCAATGCAGCTCCGTCGGTAAAATAAATTAGTTATGTTGCTGCGTGTCGTTTCTTTAATTCTTCAATCAATTTTTTGATATAAAAATTGACAGCAATTGCATCGCGATTAAGGCATTCAGAAATTATCATATAACTTTCGTGTTTTATACCCTATTTTCTTTAAAGTAAACAGCGAATGGGTGAATCGTTATTTTTTCATTACTCCAGTAATGATCTTGAACACAGTCTTGAATTACAGAAGAAAAGTTTTCGCCAAAATCACAAAGTGTCATAAAAACTCCTAGTTCTAGAGATTCTTTAATATCTTTTAAAAACTTACTTTGCGTCTGAATCTACGATAGTTTCTAAGATTGAAGATCAGTCACCTTCCATTGTTTGTATGTAATTTGGTCAATAAATTTCTCATCAAACAAGTTTTGCAAAGACTCTGCTATTTTTTCAACTCCAGAACATTCTTTACATATAAGTAAATAGCAATTAGGCGTGGCAGTGCTGCATATCATTGTTTTTAAAATATCTTTGTAGGATCCAAGAAAATGATTCGCAGTCTCGGCTTCTGCAAGCTGATTCAGTCGTGCTCCAGATATCATCAGTTTAGGATTCTGATGGATTTTACAAACGCAGACTGAATGCGTGCCACTTCTGCCAGCCGAAATGCATTCGGTGGTTCTTAATTCTGCAAATTCGGAAAACCCGATATCGCTGGAAGGATGCTTTTTTTTAAATGTGAAGTATAGCTCTTTTAGGTCGCCTAAAAGTAGTCTCTTTTGCATCAACGAACATTTTCCATTCTTTTTCACTGATATGCAGTATCTTTGACCAGGCATGTCTCGGCTGAATTTGTTGTCATAATAAAAATAATGGGCAAGTGTTCCCATCTCTTGTGAAAGTCGTTTTCCTAGCCTAGGATTAGACGACGAACCAATTCCATGTGCAGTATGAATATTTTTCGCAGTGAGTGCCATACTGTATGCTACGCCAAACGAAGTTTGTATGCGACGAATTCCCCAACTAATCGGTAGCATAGTTCAGAATTTAACTTTTTCTGATTTATTATTCGTTTCAGATCATTTTTCTTTGAGTTCATAAACCAGTTCATTTATTTCGTTGTTATTATTTCGCTTCATATCAAATACTTTCTCTAACTCAATATCAAGAGCTTTGTTTATTTCTTAAACCTTAGGCTCTCGGGCCTTTATTGATCGACGATCCTTCGAATTATTATTCGGTGAAACTTTCAGAAGTTGAAGAATTTTATTTAAATTTAGGATTGCTTCCTCATCGCGAACCATTTGATTTTCATATTCTGTATTTACAACATTTTCATTATCAACATTTTCTAATTCTGCTTGTGTTGTCTACTTCTTCAGCATCTAAGTCATTCTGCTTATCGAGCTGATCGTGAATTGGAATGAAAAACTTATTATTTGCATCGCTAGAAAAAGCAGTTGAGATAGAAGGTCTTATTACATTTCTTAGGCTGTGATCAGCATCATTAGAGAATGAAAGTAAACATGAAACGCAAATGTATTTTCCCATACTTTCGGAAGGTTTTTTTTGCAGTAGAAATATCTTTTGTGATTTGGCGAAGTTTTGCTTTACCACTTTTTATCCAATGTTCCTTTTTGTTAAACGGATTATAACAGCGAATAACTGGAGCCATGGCTCCAAATTCTTGCCAAAGTTTCCTAGCTTTTTAAAACTTAAACTCTATAAACGATTATAACGAAAATAAAAGGCTTATGACACTAAAAAATATCTTTCTAGACCAAAATTTTGGGTTTAGTCTATAACAGGACTAATACAAGTAATAAAAAAATAATGCAAACTTTTTGCAATACAAACTGAGTCTGTAAAGTTTTTCCGGTGATGTACAGATGTGTTTATAATATAGGAAAATGAACATAAATAAACTTCATGAGATTTCACATTAAAGAATATTTAGTGACCTAGTGGGCTCTATCACAATATACAAATGAAACTAAACAAAAATAAACGAGCACAACATGAACATCTATGGCTACTTTCGCTGTAACAGTGGAAAATAAACATAAATAGGCTTTATAAGATTTCACATTAAAGTATATTTAGTGACCTGGTAGGCCTGATAGGCAGAAGAAAGTAAACAAAAACAAAGCTGTATGCATCTTGACCCGACCGTTGCACGGGAGAGTGGACTGCACGCTTGAGCTTTAAAGTGCATAACTCGGCAACCAGAAGAGGCTACAAGCTTTTTTTTAAGTGAAGGTAAAATCATATGGAATAATTTGAATGAGAAAAAATTTTAAAACAATACGAGCTCAAAACGAAAAGTCAAAATCAAAACTTTTTTGACATTTTTTTATTTGAAATATAGACTTGGTTTTTCTTCATTTTTATAGAAAATAGAGGTACTACATTTTACATAACACCTATAAATTTGATAAAATACGGTTAAAAGTTTTCTGAGGTGGAGTATTTTCAACAAATTCATGAAAAAAATTCAAAGTGACGTAATTCCTACAATTTTGAAATTTTCTCAAAATTATTTTACCACAATGTCTTGCCTATCTAACACTATTATTTCCGCCAGTTTAAGAAAAATCGCTGATCTGGTTAACAACTCTGATATTCCTGACCTGGAACCTCTATATTGAGACGAAATGCTTCGAAATCTCCCTCGGTTAACGCGGAAGCTAGAAAGTGGGGGCAATGTTTGAGCGCAGTTGAGAAGCTGGCGCTCTATTGAAAGGCGCCCTAATGAGAGGCTCGACTGCATAAAGAAGGATAAATATATAGCCTAGTATAGCCTAGCGAGCCCAATGAACGTAAGATTAAGTGTGTAAACAAGTATGATGACATTTAAAAGAAAATAAGAAATATGACATTTACGTTTGCTCGATGGGAACGACAGCCAATAGATTTGTCAGCATGTTCCTGCTGAGATTTAAGGGAGGTGTAAAGCGGCTTGATGATTCTCTACCCTTCTGTCCTTGTTGTGCGTTCGAGCGAGCGTGGGATGCATTCAGGGTAGAAAAATTGGAAGACTGAGTGCTCGTGAACGGTACCAGGGTGGAAAGGGTGGAGGAAGACACCGAAGTATTCTGAGGGATAAAGAACTCCGAATTTTCCGGATGGATTATCAGGATTACGGGATGCGGTACTCGGGCTTCCTGAAGAACCGCGTCCATCTCGACTAGTATGCGACTCGTGTAGTCACTCTCCAGCGGCAGACAAAAAACTATCGCTGCAATCAGAATCAATAAATATAGACACACCCTGCAATTCTTCCACGAAAAATAAGATAAAAAGTTAAATGCCCTATTTGTTTTAAGATAAGGTTTAAAATGGGAAAAGTTTAGCTTTCGAGAAAATAGAAAAAAGATCCACTTGTTATTAAATTTTCATAAATTTCAGTTCAGTCCAATTTTAAGGAAAATTCTAATTTTGCCTGAAAAACACCACAAAAATACAAAATAACAGTTTCATGTCAAATTCATTGTAAAAACGGCAGTTTTCAAATTTCATTTATTAATCATTATTTTTTTTCGATGTGTGACAAATTTTCAAGTATGTTTTACATAATTTTTAATTATTAAAACAATTATCAATTGTATAAAAAATATTTTATATCCATCAAATTGTGAAGAATTATTTTTTTGAAGATGAATGAATGTCAAGAATACTATTTTACGTAGAATATAGTTTTATTTGATTTATTTGATTTTTTTTCTATTTCTACAATTGTTTTTACTAAATCGCTAAAAGTTAAAGTTTTCAGAAACAAATAAAATTTTTTTTGAATAATTTACAGTGGAAGAACAGTTTTTAATGATAATTATTGCCAAATATTGTTAAAAAATATAGTATACAGTGTGGACCATTTTAATCTATCCAACCCAAAATCTCCGGAAACAAGCTTTATACAAAAAAATTTTTAAGAAAAAAGTTGTTGAGGACAATGGGGGCCATCTTTCTGTAAAATCTTTTTTGTCCTTGAGATCCATTTTTCAGGGTTATTTGAAAGCTACATTGATTTTTTTACATGGCAACACCTATTTTTGACATTGGATTCTGAAAGAACGGGAAATTTTACGTCCGAAATGATAGATAGAGACAATTCTCACAAGGTCAAATAAAGGTTAAACAGAGGTTAATTTCAAAAATCAAGCAGAACATGATTTTTTTGTATTATTCTTTTAACACGTGCGAACAACACAAAGCTTGGGTGGATTTGGGACCAACGACATTGATTACCTTGACGTTGAGCCCAACCTGGAAGGTCATTAGAAGGTCAAAGTGTTTGTTTTCATTAACTAATACACCCGAAACCAAACCCTTAAACTCACAAGCTCCAAATCAACCAAAATGTTTTATATGATTTTTGAAATTTCACCTTGATTTAACCTTAATTTGACCTCGTGAAAATTGACTTTAACTATCATTTCGAACGTAAAATTTCACGCTCTTTCAGAATCTAACGTCAAAAATAGGGGTTCCCATTTTAAAAATCAATGTGACCTTCATATAACTTTGAAATTTGATCTCAAAGTCAAAACTGTTTTTGCAGAAAAATGGCCCCTATTGTCCTGAGCTAGTTTTGTCTGGATAACTTTTCTGTATGCCGCTTATTTCCGAAGATTTTGGGGTGGATAGATTAAAATGGCCCACCCTGTATAATTATCAATATTCGTTGATCATCTTATTATTTCCAGAAAATAATACACTTTTACGATTTATAGCAAAAATTGTTGAAATAAATAAAAACTCTTTAAATAATTACTGAAATATCAAACAAGAAAATTTTTTTGAAATATATTAGCTGTATAATTAATCCCGAACATTAATACCTTTACGCGATTTAACAACGAAAAAATTTACCAGAAAGTACTTGGAAATTACTCACTTATCAAATTAAAATAATTCGGGGATGAAAGTTGCAAAAAATAGCTTCGTAAGCATGAATTTTATATAGAAGTCATATTTTTCCTTTTTTGAAAAAGAATTTTTTATCCCTTAATTCGGATCTATCTAAGTTGAAAACTAACATGAGAAAATTAATTTGCAGACCCATCACGGTTTAGCGAAATCTAAAAACAATTTTTCAAAATCAAAATAAACTTGTAGGAATTACCTTTTTACCAAAAGGTAGAAATTTAGGGGGTATTATTTGCAAAATTTAAAAGATACTTTTTTGCACCCTATTTTACAACATGAGACAGCTAAAATTGTACAACTGAAAATTTGAAAACTTTAAAACGTTGATTTATCGGTATATAAATCATAATAGGGACCTAAAAAAAATTTTTTAACTGGAAAAAATAGGGCATCATTTTTTCAGCAAAAGATAAAAATTTACGATTTAATGTGTTAGAATGTATGCAGTATGACAATTTTAAGACCAGATATATCAAAATCACTTAACCAATTCATCAGAAAAATAAATTTTTCTTCTTTTTCTCTATTAACGTCTCACTATTAATTATATTATGAATTTATTTATTAATTATTATTTCTATAATTATTATTTTTTAATTTATTATTATGAATTATTTTCTGCAAGTTTCTCGAATATGCTAAGATTTTTTTGAAATTGAAGGAAAAAGTCTTAATCTTAAAAAAACGTATTTATGCGTTTTATTTGTTGAAAAATGGGACATTCAAGATTAAAAATGAACTGCATCTAGAATCATTCAGAGTAGAAAAATTTTAATATAAAAAGTCTTATAAAACATGTTACAAAATGTTAAAAAAACAATTTAACGAAAAAAGCAAGAAGAGAAACCGTTTAAAAAATAAATTCTTTTTCTTGTTTTTTTTTTAATTTTATGAAATAGTTGTGCTGCCAACCATAAACAAAAAAAAAGTAAAAATGAAGAAGTGATAAATAATTTGTTTAAAACAAAAAATTTTAATTCTCATTAGGCCGATTTCATATAAAATCGGTAAGTATGACTCCAAAGTTATTATGGAATTGTTTGGGCCTTAAATGTATTGTTTTCAAGGCAAAATATTATATGCATATTTTTTATCTATGTTTTTTTCTTTTTATTTTTAGAATCATAGTATGATGAGGGATATATTCTGTGATTTTCGAGTTTCTTCCAACAAGAAACATTATTTTTTTTCTTAATATAACATAAATTTCTTAAAATATCATTTCTTTTAAATTCAAAGTTTTAGGTTTGTTTATCATTACGTGTGTTTTCTTATTTATAATATAAAGTACTTCATATTTTTAAATTCTTTACATGTGTATTTTTTCCAGTAATATAATTTCAGCTTTTTTAAAACGTGAAACTATTAATGTTAAAGAAATAATTGATAGTTTAAAAAATGTATTTAATCTAATAAATGAATAATTTATTCTTTAAAAAGAAAGAGCTAAGCAAGGATAAAACTCACAGGATGCGTCCCTCATATTAAAATAAATATAAGCAAAAAAGAGAAATGAAAAATATCGAATTTTCAGAAAATGGTTCTTTTATTTTTTGTTAAAAAAACAGAAAAATCTTAGCTTAAATTTTAAGTATATTTTAAGATAAAATTTAAAATTCACTTTCAATTTAATAACGTAAATGAACTTCAGCGATGTTCATGAAAAGCTTAATTGTATATTCAAGGTTACATTACGAGAGCAGTTTCAATCCACTTTACGCAAGGGAAGTCTTTTCAGTATTTATGACCCAATTTATTTCACATTATTGTAAGGTTAGTCTTGAAAATTTCAAATTAATCAACTCGTATGCTTCTTCTATACTAAAATGCATTGCAATAATTTCAAATATTTTATTGAGTTTAAACTTATTATTAATTTTATAGAAGAAATAATATATGATACTTTCAGTAGAACAAATCGTGTTTGGTCATCCTTAACTAGAAATTTACAAATCATTCTGTTTTCCTTCTTAGCAAATTTTATTGATAGCAACTTCTATTCGCAAATTGTTTTCCAAAATTGTATAAAAATACCGAATTGACCCATTTATATTCTTCTGGGGTCAAAATGTAAAAAAGAAGAAAAAATGTATGAAAACTATTTTTCGAAATTTGGTTATTCAATAAATCAAGGAACCACTCTGCTGTATGAGTTTGCCTCTCGTTTCTATTTCACATGTACGCGTGTTTAAAATTATCTTGAATACACTTAAATTTCTTTGAGTCCACTTGAATGACTTTGAATTCAGTTGAGTTCCTTTGAATTTACTTGAATTAATTTTAATTCACTATATTTACTCTGAATTTACATTAATATATTCTGAATCTTTTAGATTCCTTTAGATTCTATGTATTTCTTTTCAATCTTTTGAATTTCTGGAATGGTTTTAAACTCTTTCAAATTTTTTTTATTTTTTTTTACATTTTTTGAAATATTTTTGATTCCTCCTAATTTCTTAATATCTATGACTTCCTCTAATTTTCTAAATTATTTAAAATCCCCCAATCATCACTCGTAATGTTTTCTAAATTCTAAGAACTTTAAAATAATCAAAATAATTCAGATTAATTCAGAAAATGCAAGGATTTCATGGAATTCTGAGAAGTAAAGTATTAAAAAAAATTCAAAGCATTCTGAGATCTTTAAAAATTTTAATAATTCGAGAGAATAAGGAAATTCAAAAATTTAAGGAAATGTCGTATATTCAAGAAATTCAGGATATTGAAGAATTACGGAAAATTCAGACAATTCCAAAGATTGTAGAGCATTATTAGAATTAGAGGCATTTACAGAATATAAAGCATTCAGGAAATTCTGAATAATCAAGAAATTCGGGGAATTATGAATATGCCAGGCATTTAGGGAATTTAGAATATTCAAGGATTTTAGGACATTTAAAGAATTCCGGCATTAATAGGAATTTAGGAAATAAAAATTTTTTTACTAATTCATGACATAAAGAGATTACTGGAAAATCAGAGAATCCACGTCGTTTCAATTACACAAGGAATTCAGGACATAAAAGTAGTATAGAAGATTCAGAGAATTTAAGGGATTTAGTAGCACTTTTGGATTTAATTAACTCGGAGAATTCAAGGAATTTAAGGAATTCTAAATATTTAGGAAATTTCCATTACTCGAGGAATTCAAGTAACTTAGAATAATCAGGGAATTCAGGATATTCAAGAATAACAGGGAATTTCGAGAATTTCAGGGGGTTAAAAAATTTCATAGATTTTCAGGAATTTAGGAAATCCCAAAATTTTTTAGGATATTCAGTGAATTTAAAGCTTGTAGAGAATTCAGATAATTTGAGGATTATTAGAGTATTTTGGAACTTCAAAGAATTTCGGGAATTCAGAATATGAAATTTAGAGAATTCAAGGAGTTTAGACATTTCAAGGGATTTATAGAGTTCAAGAATATTATATAATTCAAAGGGTTTAGAAAATCTAAAGAATTCACAAAACTCAAGGAATACAAAGATATTAATAAAGGCACAGAATTCAAGAAATACCAAAAAATCGAGGAAATATAGAGAATTCAAGGAATTAAAAAATGTTAATAATTCAGAGAGTTTAGGGAATCTTGAGACTTTAATGCATTAAGATGGTTAGAGAAATTTCAGGAATTTGAATAAATTTAGCAAGCTGAAGTAATTCAGATAATTCCAAATTTCAAATAAAGGGTTGAAAATATTCAAATAATTCATAATATTCAGGGAATTCAAAGAAATAAGAATATTAAAGGAATATGAAGTTTGCAAGGAGTTTCTAATATTCAAGAAATATTAGGATTTTAGGAAATTTAAGAAATGAATTAAATTCAAGCAATTTAATTACCTCAAAAAATGCATGAAATCGACTAAATTCATGGAATTGAACAAATGTAGAAAAGTCGAAAAATTCTGTAATAAAAATAAGGGGCTAATTTAAAAATCAGAGTGGTTCTTTCAGGCGAACAACGACAGAGTGGTCATTTTAGGCAAATACTTTAAGAGAGATTTTTTTAAGAAGGCAGTTTCAAATTGTGTTTTATTTTCATATAATTCAATTAGGATTTTTACTTTTATTATTAACACTGCTGATTAATCCTCTGAATATAAATTAAAATTTTCATTCCAAATATTCGTAAATATTATAATGCCGTGTTGAGATCAAAGCCAATCTATAGTAATGCGATTACGGAGTGTCCTAGGTATCCTTTGATAACAATAATTTAGCTCTAAATGATTACCTCTACATGGTATAGTGCTCAAAGCTGCTAAGGAATCCTGAATTTGCTTGGGAGTGTCGGTGTATGGTAGTACAATATGATGCCTGGGGACAATTCCAATACTTCCTAGGGCACCGATCATAGCTCTATCCAAGCTTGACCAAAATGTATCATCTGAAACAGTAAGTTATTTACAGTCAATCTGTGTTCACTAGACAATTTACCATCGCAGAAATTGAACATTTCCTTGATGTAAAAGACATTTTTCCTGTATTAATTTACATAATATATTGGAACTGGTTGTTTTTAGGCGCTGTTAACTAGTGAAAAATCTAATGACTGTGCGAATATTTTTATTGATAAAAGGGACTCCGCACGGAGGAAGAATAAGATTTCATACCTTTTTTGATATCCATTTATTCATAATTCTCTCTCTAAACCTACATACATATTATTTTGAAACCACACGGAAAAGAATATAGAACTGTAATGTACCATTAGGAGTGCAGGAATCATTTGATCCTGTGTTTAGAAACAAATATGCCCATATGTATGGGA
>JAAAKG020141606.1:0-11818 GCA_010014905.2 Druon quercuslanigerum | reverse complement strand
ATATATATATATATATATATATATTTTTTAAATCGTTATAAGTTATGATGAAAAAATTGCGTGATTATTTTCTGTTGTTTTTTTCAGGTGTAGAGAAATCACCTTTAATAGGCAAAAACTTAAGGCAATCGCAAACTTTTAATAGTGGAGGAGCGAGTACTTCGCGAGCGCCAACTGCAGGTGATAAATATTTTTATTATAATCCACGAAATGCTGAATGGACCGCAATGTGAGAATTTTTTGACCTCCCGTTTAAGCAGGTGGTTTCGAGTGTGTAACCGCATAGTCTTGGTTCGAATCCTGCTGCTGGATTTTTTTTTCATTTTTTTTATTGAAATTTTTTTAACACAGTCAACTATTGCATTAATCTGATTTAATCCAAATCAATAATTTTTAACTAATTTTTCATTTGAATAAATTGGTTGCAGTAAACATTTAAATTTCGCTTATGATTTTTAGATGAGATAAAAAAGATATAAAAATTATATAAATTAACGTAAAAATAAACAAAAAAATTTATCACATAAGAAATACTTTTTAAATGAAAATATGGTTTAAAATGAATAATTCAGATTAATTTTATTATTATTTATAATGAATAACCAAAAAAAAAATTAGTTTAAAAATTTCGGCTTTGTCTTCGCGGTCCATGTAACATCAAATTTAATTAAATTAAATAATTATAAATTTCCTTTAATTATATGTAATTGAATTAAATTTCCTTAAATTAAATATCCTTAAATTAAATTTAATAAATCTAAATTTCCTGGAATTAAATGAAATTAAAGTCCTTTAAATTAAATTAAAAATAAATTTAATTTAATTTAATTTCCTCAAATTAAATTAAATTTAATTTAATTTCCTTAAATGAAATTAAATTAAATTAAAGTAAATTAAATTGAATTAAATTACATTAAATCAAAAATAAATTTCCTTAAATTAAATTTCCCTAAATTAAATTAAATTAATTTAAAATTCCTTGAATGAAATGAAATTAAATAAAATTTCCTTAAATTAAATTAAATTAAATTAAATTAAATTAAATTTCCTTAAATTAAATTAAATTAAATTTCCTTGAATTAAATTAAATTAATTTAAATTTCCTTGAATTAAATTAGATAAAATTAAATTTCCTTAAATTAAATTTCCTTACATTAAATTAAATTATTCTAAAATTCCTTGAATTATTTAAAATTAAATTAAATTTCCCTAAATTAAATAAAATAAAATTAAATTAAATTTCCTTATATTAAATTAAATTAATTTAAATTTCATTGAATTAAGTTAAAATAAATTAAAGTAAAGTAAATTAAATTGAATTGAATTAGATTAAATTAAATTAAATTTCTTTAAATTAAATTTCCCTACATTAAATTAAATTAATTCACATTTCCTTGAATTAAATGAAAAGAAATGAAATTTCTTTAAATTAAATGAAATTAAATTAAAGTTCCTTAAATTAAATTAGAGTAAATTAAATTAAAGTAAACTAAATTAAATGAAACTTCCTTAAATTGGATTTCCTTAATCCCTGAATTAAATTTCCTTAAATTAAAATTCCTTACATTAAATTAAATTAATTTAAATTTCCTTGAATTTAATTAAATAAAACTAAATTTCCTTAAATTAAATTATAATTTAAATTTCTTCAAATTCCCCTAATTACCTTTATTCACCAAAAATCTTGTAAAAATAGAAAAAAAAATTATTCCCTTAATTTGTCCAGGAATAGCTTGAAATTTTGAAAATCCCTTAAAATTGCATGTCCATGTGAAAAATTGACGTTACATCAATTTTTACAGGTTTCAGCGGAGCAAAATCACAAACCTTATCCAGGCAATCATCTGGTATTGGCACTGTACATCCTCCTACGACAAAAAATGCTTATGATGGTCAGTATTTCTTTGAAAAATTAATTTCAATTTTATTGAAAAAGTATTATTAAATTAACAATTGAGATATATAATAATTGTGTAAAAAATATCAATTTTCAGCGAAAATTAGAATAGTTGAAATGTTAAAAAAAGTAATGTTCAACAAAAAAATGATTTTATCAACCAAAAATATTAGAATTAAATTTTTAATTAAAACAATCAATTTTTAACAAAAAGAATGAATTCTCAACAAAATAATTAAATTTTAAACCCTAAAGGTGAATTTTTTACGAAAAAAGATACAGTTTCAATAAAATATATAAATTTTCAACTAAAAAGATAAATTTACAAACCAAACCTATAATAGTTCAATTTGCAGTTAAAAATGTAAATTTTTGACATAGAAAAAAACGAGTTTTCGGCAAAATTATTTAGTTTTCAACTAAAAATATAATATTTCAAGAAAACTTGGATTCAGCTAAATAATTAATTTTTAATTAAAAAGAGGAATTTGCAGACAATTCAATTAATTTTTTATCACAGTGATGAATTTTTTTCCAAATAGTGGAATTTTCAACACAAAAGATTAATTTTCTATAAAAAATAGCGAATTGTTAACTAAATATTTTTTTGCAACCAAAAAAACGATAATTGCTAAATTTTCTACAAAAAAAGATTACATTGATATCGAAGAAGGTAAATTTTACACAAAATATGGAAAAAATAAAGTGAATTTTCAACTAAAATGATGAAGCTTTAACTGAAAAAAGAATTAAATTTTAACCCAACACACGAATTTTCTACAAAAAACATAAACTTTTTACCAAAAATAAAATATGCTTGAATTTTCAATTAGTAAATTAAATTTTGAATTAAAAAGAAAACGAATTTTTAACAAAATAGTCAAATTTTCAAGAACAAAAATTAATTTTTACCTAAACAGATAAAACAGATAAATTATCAACTAAAGATTTTAATCTTGAATCTTCAAAATTAATCTACACATTTAAAAAACAGTTAAAAGTTATTAGATACCTTTAAAATTTAAATCTTGAATGAGTAAATGAATTTTAATTTCACAATTCAAAAAAGAACTATTTCAAACAAATTTCGTTAAAACACATTAAATATTGAAGTTTTTTCAACTGACAATCTTAAAAAGCTGAGAATTTTTTATTGTAAATCTTTAAAATCAAAAAAATCAAAAATCAAAAATACAATAATTTGTCATTCAAAATTTTAAAATTCAAGAATTGTCAATTGTAACTCTTCAAATTAGAAAATTTGGAACAGAAAACCTTTCAAAATTGCAGAATATTTAACTTGAATAATTTACAATTAAAAACCCGGAAAATGATCAATATTAACTATATTTTCAATAATTAATTAACATTTTTAAACAGTTTTTTTGTCTCAGAAATGAAAATATTACATGTAACTTAGTCAATAACAATACAAATTATTTTCGTTCATTTTGCAGTTAACTCTCATCTTCCCAATCACGGAAGTGCCCCCCCCCCCTCATGAAATTAGAAAAATAGATTATGATCAACCCCTAATATATCTACACATCAATTAAATAAATTAATCTTCTGTAAATTTCCATCAAAAAATTGTAGGTAGTACTGCTGCTGCCAGAGAAGAGTTTGACGAGAAATCATGGTGTCAAGAATTAAAGTGGATAAAATTGGATGTGGGTATGACTTCCCATGTAGATGACCAAGAGCTTCGCAGGAGCAGGAAAAACACCCAGTATGACGAGGAAGTGAAAGCTATTTGTTCACGAATATCACAATTTCAGGCTGAATTAAAACAAATAGAAAAAAACGAAGTAGAAGTCCTGATAGCACAAGCAGGAAAACAAATAAGTGATAAAACAAAAGAGTTATCAAAAGAGTATTTTGCGCGAGAAGAAAGAGAAAAAAAGTTACTACGTAAAGATATAAAAGAAGCAAGACGCCAATTAAGGCTATTGCAAACAGAAAATGATCCAGAAAGTCAAAAAAAAATAAAAAAACAAATACAAGAACTGTTAGATGCCCAACAACGAAGACGACAACAGCAATTTCAATAAAAGTAAAATACAGAAAATAATCTTCCAGCATTTCCACAAAACCCAAGATTACAAAGTTCATCTCTTTAAGATTCTAGACTGGAAAATAAATCACAACCACCATATCAAACACAACCACAGCCACAACCACATTGTCCATAGTGCACCAATAGTGTATTACATACTCCGTCAGTCCTTTAGTAACCGCGGCAAAGACAACGCTTGGCTGACCTAGAACAGGACTCACCACTTGCGACCAGTATTACCTGATCCAAGTGCATGACTGACGCTCATTAAGGAGGAAATGATTTTTTGGTTTCAAGAACGTACAGCCGCAAATATTGAGTGAATTGGACAAAAAAATGTTGAAAAAAGTTTATAAGATTTCTAAGAGACTTGCCAAGTCTGTTTTTCAAATTGGGCTTTCAATGCTTTTATAAATAAACGAATGGTAAATTGTTTTATATTTGACGTTCCTGGTGCTCACCAATAGCAGGGAAAGAGAAACTGTCAACAAAAATGTTAACTTTTAATAAAGAAAGATTTTACAGACCATAAATAAAAAAATCCTATCAAAAATTTAAATTTTTTAAGCCGAGAAGATGAATTTTCTGCAAAACAGTTGAGTTTGTAACTTCAAAATAGAATTTTTACAAAAAAATGTAATTTTCAATTCGATAATATCAAGTTTTTAAATATTACTAAATTCTTAACAAAAAAAAACTTGCAATAAAAAAATTAATTAGAAAATAAAAAACAGTATAATTTCTATCTAAAAAAAGTGATTTTTTAACAAAACAGGTTAATTTTCTGCCAAAGAAATCAATTTTTAACTAAAATTATATTTCTTTGACCAAAAGAATTTCTTTGCAAGCCAATAGTTGAATTCCATATCAAAAAATATTTATTTTCTACAAAAAAGACGCTTGGCTGACCTTGAGCAGGACTCACCACTTGCGACCTATGTTATCTGATCCAAGTGGATGACTGACGCACCGTGGGAAAGAAATGACTTTCTTGGTTAAAAATGTTCTACAGCCCACAAATACCGAGCGATTTAGACAAAAGAAATGTGCAAAAAAGCTGATCAGATTTCTAAGAAACTTGCCAAGTCTGATTTTCAAATTAGGCTTTCAATGTTTTTATAAATAAACAAATATGACGAAACAAATAGCAAATTGTTTTTTATTTTCTGTTCCCCGTGCTCATTAAAAAACAGAAAAAGAGAAGCTTTCAACAAAAAAGTCGACTTTTATTCAAAAAGGATTTGAAAATCCATAAATAAAAAAATCTTATCAAAAATTTAAATTTTGCAAACCGAGAAGATGAGTTTACTGCAAAGCAGTATAATTTCTATCTAAAATAAGCAATTATTCAACAAATTAGCTAAATTTTCTACCAAAGAAATAAATTTTTAACTAAAGTTATAAATGTTAAAAAAAATTTCTTTGCAAGCCAATAGTTGAATTCTATACCAAAAAATATTTATTTTCTACAAAAAAGACGCTTGGCTGACCTTGAGCAGGACTCACCACTTGCGACCTGTGTTATCTGATCCAAGTGGATGACTGACGCACCGTGGGAAAGAAATGACTTTGTTGGTTAAAAATAACGTACAGCCAACAAATATTGAGCGATTTGGACAAAAGAAATGTGAAAAAAGCTGATTAGATTTCTAAGAGACTTGCCAAGTCTGATTTTCAAATTAGACTTTCAATGTTTTTATGAATAAACAAATATGACGAAACAAATAGCAAATTGTTTTTTATTTGCTGTTCCCGGTGCTCATTAAAAAACAGGAAAAGAGAAACTTTCAACAAAAAAGTCAACTTTTAATCAAAAAGGATTTGAAAATCCATAAATAAAAAAATCTGATCAAAAATTAAAATTTTTCAAACCGAGAAAATGAATTTCCTCCAAGACGGTTAAGTTTGTAACTTTAAAATAGGATTTTTTACAAAAAAATTAAATTTTTAATTTAACAATATTAATTTTTCAAATATTACTGAATTCCTATGCAAAAAAAAACTTGCAATAAAATAAATGAATTAGTAAATAAAAAACAGTATAATTTTTTTCTAAAAAAAGCGATTATTCAAGAAATTAGGTTAATTTTCTACTAAAGAAATTAATTTTTAACTAAAGTTATAAATGTTAAGAAAAATTTCTTTGCAAGCCAATAGTTGAATTCTATACCAAAAAATATTTATTTTCTACAAAAAAGACGCTTGGCTGACCTTGAGCAGGACTCACCACTTGCGACCTGTGTTATCTGATCCAAGTGGATGACTGACGCACCGTGGGAAAGAAATGACTTTCTTGGTTAAAAATAACGTACAGCCAACAAATATTGAGCGATTTGGAAAAGAAATGAGAAAAAAATCTGATCAGATTTCTAAGAAACTTGCCAAGTCTGATTTTCAAATTAGGCTTTCAATATTTTTATAAATAAACAAATATGACGAAACAATTAGCAAATAGTTTTTTATTTTCTGTTCCCGGTGCTCATTAAAAAACAGAAAAAGAGAAGCTTTCAACAAAAAAGTCGACTTTTAATCAAAAAGGATTTGAATGTCCATAAATAAAAAAATCTGATCAAAAATTTAAATTTTTCAAACCGAGAAAGTGAATTTCCTGCAAGACGATTAAGTTTGTAACTTTAAAATAGGATTTTTTACAAAAAAATTAAATTTTCAATCCGATAATATCAATTTTTCAAATATTACTGATTTCCTAAATATTGAAAAAGAGCTTTGAATAAAATAAATGAATTTGTAGCTAAAAAAACAGTATAATTTCTATCTAAAATAAGCGATTATTCAACAAATTAGGTTAATTTTCTACCAAAGAAATAAATTTTTAACTAAAATTATGCTTGTTTGACCAACAAAATTTCTTTGCAAGCCAATAGTTGAATTCCATACCAAAAAATAATTATTTTCTACAAAAAAGACGCTTGGCTGACCTTGAGCAGGACTCACCACTTGCGACCTGTGTTATCTGATCCAAGTGGATGACTGACGCACCTTGGGAAAGAAATGACTTTCTTGGTTAAAAATGTTCTACAGCCCACAAATACTGAGCGATTTGAACAAAAGAAATGTGCAAAAAAGCTGATCAGATTTCTAAGAAACTTGCCAAGTCTGATTTTCAAATTTGGCTTTCAATGTTTTTATAAATAAACAAATATGACGAAACAAATAGCAAATTGTTTTTTATTTTCTGTTCCCGGTGCTCATTAAAAAACAGAAAAAGAGAAGCTTTCAACAAAAAAGTCAACTTTTATTCAAAAAGGATTTGAAAATCCATAAATAAAAAAATCTTATCAAAAATTTAAACTTTTCAAACCGAGAAGATGAGTTTACTGCAAAACAGTTGTGTTTGTAACTTGGAAATAGGATTTTTACAAAAAAATTAAATTTTTAAACCGATAATATTAGTTTTTCAAATATTACTGAATTCTTAACTATAAGAAAAGAGCATGCAATAAAATAAATGAATTTGTAGCTGAAAAACAGTATAATTTCTATCTAAAATAAGCAATTATTCAACAAATTAGCTTAATTTTCTACCAAAGAAATGAATTTTCAACTAAAATGATAAATGTATTAAAAAAATGTCTTTGCAAGGTAATAGTTGAATTCTATACCAAAAAATATTAATTTTCTACAAAGAAGACATTACAACAAAGACTACAAAGAAGAAGGCTGACCTTAAGAAGGACTGACCACTTGCGACAAGTGTTAACTTATCCAAGTGCATGACTGACGCACCGTGGGAAAGAAATGACTTTCTTGGTTAAAAATAACGTACGGCCCACATATATTGAGCGATTTGGACAAAAGAAATGTGAAACGAAGCTGATAAGATTTCTGAGACTTGTCAAGTCTCATTTTTAAATTGGGCTTGCAATGCTTTTATGAATAAACAAATATGACGAAACAAATGGAAAATTGTTATATATTTGACGTTCGCGGTGCTCATCCAGGAATGGATTAAATACATAAATGAAACTAAATAATTAAATATATATAAATATCTTTAAAATAAATAAAAAATAAAATATAAATCTCGTAGGTAAAGATAAATTTTTAAACCGAAAAGATGGATTTCCTGAAAAACGGTTGAGTTTTCAACTTCAGTATATGATTTTTTTTTAACAAATTTAATTTTAAACTTAAAATTTTTTATTTTTTATAAAAATAAATGAATTCTCAACCCAATAAAATGAACTTTATATTTTTTAAAATTAATTTCGATCTGAAAAAAGTATAAGTTTTAACTAAAAAAAGCGATTTTTTTACAAATAAGGTTCATTTTCTACTATGTAAATAAATTTTTCACTATAATTGTGTATGTTAAACCAAAAAATTTTCTTTTTAAGCTAATAGTTGACCCGATACCAAAAAAGGTCATTTTTCTACAATCTCAAAATATTATTATATTAAAATATTGAATTTTTTAAGCATAAATTCAGAGTTCTGAACCAAATATATCAATTTTTGAATTAAAAATATAAGTATATAAGCAAAAATAAAATGTTTACATTTTAAACTGAACAAATAAATTTTGAAACAAGAAGACCAAGTTTCAATTAATTAGATAAATTTTAAACCCAAAAGATGAAGTTGGCAACAAAAAAGACAAATTTTCAAGAAATTACATGAATTTTCAAGTCAAAAAGATAAATTTTCAGCCAAAAATGGAAAAGTTCAATTTTCAGTTAGAAAGACAAATTTTGAATGATTGAAAAGTAGTATAGCTATGGGTTACTGCTGCAAGCTCCCCAGTAGCCGCAAGCTCAAAACAAGATGTTGGGTGAAAGCTCCTTAGTAGCCGTCATCTTGGGACAAAAGCGCCATTTATGGCGCTCCTGTCTCAGTCGCCATGCTGGTCCCAGTAGCGGCCATGTTGACCTCCAGGATCCCTCCATCTTGTCTCCCAGTATCCTGACCTCCTGTTTTCGGCCATTTTGAGGCAGAAGCGCTGTAGCTATACTAATTTCAAATAACGAATAGTCAAAAAAATATTTTTCTACTAAAAAGATGAATTTTGAGGAAATAGTTGAATTTTTAGACAAGAGATACATTTTGTGATTAAAAGCGAATAGTCAGGTTTTCAATAAAAAAACAAGTTTTAGAAAAATAAATAAACAAATGAAGTAAGTTTTTAATCAAAGAAATAATGCCCTAATCAGGAAGATTAACTTCCTAGTAAGAAATATCAAATATTAACAAAATTGAGTAATTCTAAACAAAGCAGTTAAATATTTACAAGAAGAAGATAAATTTTCACCTAATAAGGAAATAGTTATATTTTCAATTACAAAAATAAATTCAAAAAAATAATTTAAGAAAATAAATAAAACGTTGAACAAAGAAAAAAGCTTTTTCAACTAGCATTCTCAACAAAAAACGTAATAGTCAATATTTCAATCGAAAAGTATAATAATTTTAATGCAAAAACAGTCTAATTGAACAAAAATAGAAATTCTTAAAAAATATTTGAATCCCTAAATAAACAGATTATTTTTCATCCAAACACTTTTTATCTTTAACAAAAAGTATTCTGCTTCTAACAAAATAAATAAGTTTTCAATTCCGAAAATTCACTCAATTTCTCGAAAATTCCTGGTATTTATTTTTAAAAATTATATTTCATTTGTTAAGAATAGCGAAGAAAAAAAGGTTCTGTTTGACTTGATCTAAACTTAAGGTTGAATACTCTAGTAAATGATTGAAAAAGATTTTTTAGAGGATAATCTATCTAGTCTGCGTGACTTACACTGTCAGTCATGCAACCCAATGACTTTCAATGCCAGTCATATAATCCAATGGCTTACTGTAAGTCATGCATTTCAATGACTTTCACTGTTAGTCGTGAAATCCAACGACTTTCACTGGCAGTATTTCAATCCAATGACTTTCACTGTCAGTTATACAATTTAATCACTTTCACTGGCAGTCATTCAATCTAATTACTTTCACTGTCAGTCATGAAATCCAATGACTTTCACTGGCAGTATTTCCATCCAATGACTTTTACTGTCAGTTTTACAATTTAATCACTTTCACTGGCAGTCATTCAATCTAATTACTTACACTGTCAGTCATGAAATCCAATGACTTTCACTGGCAGTAATTCAATCCAATGACTTTCACTGTCAGTTATACATTTTAATCACTTTCACTGGTAGTAATTCAATCCAATGACTTTCACTGTCAGTTATACAATTTAATCACTTTCACTGGCAGTCATTCAATCTAATTACTTTCACTTTTAGTCATTCAAACTTATGACTTTAACAGTCAGTCATACAATCCAATGACTTTTACTGTCAGTCACGCAATCCAATGACTTTCACTGTCAGTCATTCAATCTAATTACTTTCACTGTCAGTCATGAAATCTAATGACTTTCACTGTCAGTCGTGAAATCCAATGACTTTCACTGGCAGTATTTCCATCCAATGACTTTCACTGTCAGTTATACAATTTAATTACTTTCACTGGCAGTCATTCAATCTAATTACTTTCACTGTCAGTCATGAAATCCAATGACTTTCACTGTCAGTCATGCAATCCGATAATTTTCACTGGCAGTAATTCAATCCAATGACTTTCACTGTCAGTCATGCAACCCAATGACTTTCACTGTCAATCATTCAATCTAATGACTTTCACTGGCAGTAATTCAATCCAATGACTTTTACTGTCAGTCATGCAACCCAATGACTTTCACTGTCAATCATTCAATCTAATGACTTTCACTGGCAGTAATTCAATCCAATGACTTTTACTGTCAGTTATACAATTTAATCACTTTCACTGGCAGTCATTCAATCTAATTACTTTCACTGTCAGTCATGCAATCTCATGACTTCTGCTGTCAGTCATACATCGCCATGACTTTCACTGTCAGTCACGCAATCCAATGACTTTCACTGTCAGTCACGCATTCCAATAAATTTCACCTTTAGACATGCATTGCAATGACTTTCACTGTCAGTCATTCAATCCCATGACTTACAGCTTCAGTCATTTCAGGCATGTCAGACAAGTACTTCTATCACGTCAGTCATATCAATAATTTTAATAATGTGAGTTCTGTCAGTCGTTTCAGTTATGCCAGTCATGTCAGTCTTGTCACTCGTGTCAGTCAGGTCAGTCAGATGAAAAAATTTATTATTTAAAGTAAAATATTATTAATAATATATAGTAACAATAGTAATAATAATATAATAAGGACTTTTTTCAGAAGCCATTAGAAGACAAGTTTCCAATTGCAGTCTGGTGCAGTTCGTTGGGACAACTAATAAAGAAGTTTCGGGCCAACTACTTTAATCTGTAATATTATTTTGTATTATATGCCGCTACTAATTAATATAAATTTTTTAATAGTCTTATAATATATTATCTGAATATTTCCACTCCTTTCCCAATTTTTTCATCTTTTAGAGCATTACTTGGCTGAATGCCAAATGACTTTTGTAAATTATAAGAGAGAATTTTCATAAAAAAATTATTTCTCATATCGCCTATCTGCATTAATCTTTTATCCATAATCAACTCACTTTTCTTAAAATGCAAAATTAATCTAGTTCTCTTGGATTTTCAAACAATTTTTTCTTTAAGAATAATTAGGGCTTCCTAGGCTTGAGCTGAGGGGGAAACAACTCGTAAAAAATAGGATCATAGTGGATTACTCTGGAGAACATAAAATTTTCGTGGATTATAATCTAAAAAAATCTGCCCGCTTCGCGGGCACATTATCATCGCGCGCTTCGCGCTTGATTAGTTATTCATCTCGCGCTTCGCGCTCGGACACATTTGCCTTACGCTTTACGCTCGGTTCCTCTAGGTTTTTGCACTTCGTGTGCTCGCTATTGCGC
>JAAAKG020141604.1:0-11818 GCA_010014905.2 Druon quercuslanigerum | reverse complement strand
ATAGATTTAATGGGTTTCGAAAATAGTGACGAAAATTTCATATTGAAGTAATTTTTCAAAAATTGCATTAGCAAATAATTTTTAATGTTTCTGTAACTGTAAGGGACTTTTTGTATATAAATAGAGCTATTAATATATAAAAATCAACTTTAAGATAGTTCTGCCAAAAAATAGATATTTGAAAAAATATTTTTTCAATGATTTTAAGAATCAACATAATAACTTATTTATTTGCAACTTAATTTTTCTTACTATTGCTTTTAACCAATTTTTGAAAAATGTTTCAATTTAATAAAGGTTGGCTTATGTTTACGGTGAAGATACTATTATCTATAACTCGTTTGTTTCCAATTTTGAAAGTAAATTACTCTATGGATAAAATCGTAAAAATATTTTTTTAACAGAAAATTTGTTTAAGTCAAATATCTATATTTCATGATCATTTAGTTATTTTCAAAATGTTTGAAGTTAAATGAATAAACAGATTTAACTTGTTAAATAATTCAACCATTTTTAAAAAAGTTGGTAAGAGGCCGCAGTAGGAAATATTTGATTGAAAAAACTATTGGTGAAATAAAGATTTTTTATGAAAGCACCAGATGGATGTCAATTTATTTTAGAATAATAATTATTGGTCAAAATTTATACTCTTTGTACAAAAATTGAACAATACAAATTTTGTAGGAGAAAAATATTCTTCATTGTCTTATGAGCTTTCTGCAAGATTTCTAATGATCTCGATTTTGCCAGATTCCTATTTTTACTAAGAAAATAAAAATAAAAAATGATAAAAAAGCATGCGATTTGTTGGTGGCACAAGTTATAATTCTAAATGAAGTACTTAAATAAAAATCAAATTCAAATGCATCTTTAACATTAAAATTCTAGGGAAATTTATTTTTAAGGTATCTGGTAAAATTTTAAATGGAAAATTATATACTAGAAAAACTTCTATATATTCGAATCATTTAAAACATGACAAACATTAATTTAAAATTGCAATCCATCGTCGCTGATGGCTTTCAAATACCTTGCTTAAATATTGATTTTCATTCTTACGTAAAATTGTGTTCTTGTTAAATAATTTTTCGTTTTAGTATTATATAAAAAAGTTCATGCAGTGAATTGATTAAATTAGATAAAAGGGGTAATTGATCGCAAATACATAAAACTCATAGTTTATAAGAAAGTATATAAGATTTAATTAGTCTTCTTTGGAAATATATACAAAAATGAATGATAGTTCAAAGTCTCGTAATCTCCCTCTCGGGAGTAGTGTCACCCACAGATGACATTTACAATATACAATCAATTAAATTGTTTGAACAATTTGTTATCACTCTAACAAGTTTCTGCATACAGAATATGTACAGACGCTACTTCTCGCAGCGATTTCACAATAAATACTCTTTCTCTCCAGTCTACAAACATCACAGATCACAGACACACTTAGGTACTCGTTTGTCGCACGGTCACTTTAATCAATTTGATCACCGGTGCAAAAAGTCTATCATTTTTCTTAAGTACTGTCTCATGACGCAGAGGTTGCTGCCATCCTGAGCGCTAACTCTCGACTAGAAGATACGGCGATGAATTCGGAAGCGTAAGAACCAGTGAAAGAGATAAGCGCAGTAGGCCAACCGAGATAAAAGAATTCAACCTCTTCCTCGACTGGGACGACGCCAACTCTCGGTTATGGTCGTTGAACACCAGAACCTGGTTACCAGCTTGCTGGTTTTTCGTTTTTACTTCTTATTTTGGTCTCTTCCTTGTTTCAATAGATTAATTTCTATCACAAGCAACTCCTAATAACTACAAGTGCCAACATGGAATCCAAACAAATATGTTCCTTAATTTGGCAAAACCTGGTAGTTGGTTGCTGACGAAAACCTCCAAGACGAGGTTAAATGTACAATGGATAAATCAAATTGAAGTTCAGGCAGAATTCGAAATCTCTCTTGGAACTATCATCTTCCTTCGAAGCTTGACAATTGTTCCCAGATTTTCCAGAAGTCCACTCTCTGTTCCTCATAACCACAACTTCTTTTCAAGTAGGCTTTTCAAGCCACCAGCTGCACTTGCTGTTGTTGAATCCTCGGAGTCAGAACCGGAAGGAGACTCACTCTAAGCTGACCGGGTGTCACTTGAGGCAGACTTCCCTGAAGACCGATTGACCCAGAATTTCTATCTCTCGAGTGGCGTTTCACATGCTTCGCGAGATGATCACTCCTCATGAATCTTCTTTGGCAAACGACACACACGAATTTTTTCTCACCAGTGTGAGTTCTTTTATGTCTTGAGAGTTCATCACTGCGGGAGAATCGTCTTCCGCAGGCTTCATAAGGACAAGGAAAGGGTCTTTCTCCAGTGTGAGTGCGGGTATGCGCCTTGAGGTGGGAAGACTTGAAATAATTTTTTCCACACCCAGGGTGTTCACATTCGTAGACTCTGCGACGGGTCGCTGATTCCGGAACAGAGGCAGTCGTATTGGTTGTCGGGGTGCTGGATGTTGTCACGAAAAGTAGAGGGGTTCGGGGCAAAACGAGAGGAGAACTCAGAAGTCCTGCCACCATGGTGATTGGAGTTGGTTTTGGAGCCAAGGGCTGCAACTTGGGCTGGCTGCCTTCACGATCAGTGTTTTTATTATTAACGATGATTTCCTCTTTTCTCAGGCTCATTTTGAATTTGAGACTCTTGAGTATATTTTCTTGATGCACTGGAGGTACCTTTGGACTCGGTGGACGTGGAAATGAAGACTTTTCGGACTGAGAGATAAGAGGTCTGCTGCAGGGTGATAACAGGTTGGCGGGACTGAAGGTTCCGTCGCGATTCGCACGCATTATGACTGAGGCACGTGCAGGCTCTGGGCTCGGTGGTGGCGTTCCATCTAGTAGGAGCTGGAAAGAGAAAGATAAAATTTTGTTAGATTGAGTGAAAGGATAATTGGAGGCCAATTGGTTCAACAAGACATGCAGGAATGCGTCTTGTCGAAAACTATGTTTCTACTTAAAACCTATATTGCAAGTGGAAAAGGATATTGCACTTTAGGCATTGAGAGGCTTTGTCAGTAGTAAAGATCTCTTTACGTCAGACATATATCTCAAGAATAGAAATAACTTTTTTAAAAGATTATTATCACTTTTTTCAAATGTTCTGAATAATTTTGTGGACATTTTAACATTTATATCTAGGTATTCTATACTGGAATTCCTGTTTAAGAATTATCATCGGTGGTTAATCATAGGTCTTGGCAGATAAGAAAGTACAACGTGCAGTCGATAAAGAAAATAAGTGCTTCCATTTCCACCTCGAAAGTAGCTGGAAAATTTTTCATTTCTACATATTTTTTACTTTTAGATTTAGATAAAGATAGCCGGATTTAATTCGTGGGTGTTTTTATAGCTTTCATAGAACAGCTTAACGACGCTAGGAATAAAATGCTCGAAGGATAAATATTTTCTGGGATGCTTTTCAATGTGATCATAAACAGTTTGCGCACGTGGTAAAAAAGGAAATGAAAATGGAGTAGAGTTTGCACTCCTGAGTATTTGAAAGCGGACTTGGTCGATAAGTAAATTGTGGCTTACCTTCGCCAATTCGCATTGCTCCAAGCAGCGCCTTTTGCGAGGCAATTCGTCTTCTTCCGAGTCAGACGGTTGCGGAGTTGGGGGCAATTCAAGACGATTATTTCCATCTTGGGATCGCTTCAGGTTTTCTTCATTACAACTCTTCTTGCTGATGAGTTTCTCCCCTAATATTGCAGCCACGCTGAATATTGAATGCAATGGCTCCACCTGCAATCAGAAAAAAAATATTTTTAATATAATTACCTTATTTCTTGCGGATTCAGTTAAATATCGATTGTATGTCAAATTACATTTATAATAGGGATTAGTGGTTTAATAAATCAAATTATTTTGCTCTTAGTAATGTTTAAAATTTGTAACTTATTTAAAGTCTGTAGAATTTTTTTAATTTGTAAAATTGTCGACATTTATAAAAAAAAGATTTTAATTTGTAAAATCTTCATAATTTCAAAAAATTTTGTAAATTGTAAAATCATCAGAATTTGTAAAATTTGTAAAATTAAAAAAAAAACATTATTAGAGATTAGTGGTTTAATAAATCAAACTATTTTTCCCTTACTAATGCTTAAAGTTTGAAAATTTTTTAACATTTGTAGAATTTTCAAAATATGTAAAATTGTCATGATTTGTACAAATTTTGTAATTTGTAAAATCTTCAGAATTTCTAAAATTTGCAGAATTTTCAAAATTTGTAAAATTTTCAAAATTTGTAAAATTTTCAAAATTTGTAAAATTTTCAAAATTTGTAAAACTTTCAAAGTTTGTAAAATTTGTAAAATTTTCAAAATTTGTAAAATTGAAAAAATAATAGGGATTAGTAATTCAATAAATCAAATTATTTTGCTCTTATTAATATTTAAAATTGGTAAAATTTTCAACATTTGTAGCATTTGTAAAATTTTCAAACATTTTTTTTAACTTCATAGTTTTTTCAGAATTTATGAAATTTTCCCAATTTGTAAAATTTTTGTAAATTGTAAATTCGTCATAATTTGTAGAATTTCAAAAATTTTCATAATTTGTAATATTAGTAGAATTTTCAAGATTCGTAAAACTGAGAAAATTTGTATATTTAGAATATTTGGAAAATTTTAAAATTATGTAAATATTTTATAATTTCTTAAATTATGAAGATTGAAAAAAAAGAATAGGGATTAGTAATGTAATAAATCAAATTATTTTGCTCTTAGTAATGTTCAAAATTTGTAAAATTTTCAACATTTGTAGCATTTGTAAAATTTTCAAACATTTTTTTTAACCTTGTAGAATTTTCAGAATTTATGAAATTTTCCAAATTCGTAAAATTTTCGTAAATTATAAATTCTTCATAATTTGTATGATTTTCAAAATTTTCATAATTTGAAATATTTGTAGAATTTTCAAGATTTGTAAAAATTTTCGTAATTTGTAATAGTTTTATAGAATTTTGAAGATTTGTAAAAAATTTTCGTAATTTGCAAAATTTCTAAAATTTGCAGAATTAAAAAAATTTTTTAAACTTGTGAAATTTAAAAAATTTCAATATTTCTAGATTTTTCAAAATTCGTAAAACTTAGAAAATTTGTATATTTAGAATATTTGTAAAATTTTCAAAATATGTAAATATTTTCTAATTTCTTAAATTATGAAGATTTTGCCATAAGTTTCAATAATTGTCTTAATTCATGTGAAGACAAAAATTTCAAAATTCCTCCACATGAACAGAAATCATGCCTATGTTACAAACAACGTCTAAAATCATGAATTTGTTACAAAAAATATCGCATGCTCTATTTTATTTCAGTTGATCGATGCCAATTCATAATATATTTTTAAATAATGCATTTTCATATCAAAGAGCATAACAACTTTTTTTGCCAAATTTGAACATTTTTTATGAAACAGAGTCAAATATATTTTTTGTTATTTTCATCCGTGGATACACTGGCCTTTGGTCTTTGTACACTTTGGTCATATTGTGAAATGAACGGAAAGTGGGTGTGTTTTAATTTGAGATTAAAGAAAAAATTTAACACAGGTGCTTATATAGCACTCGTCAACTTCCAGGATGATCTTAAAATACTGTTTTTCAGAGTTCTGACTGTGAGCACGTTCGATTTAAAATTGTGTGATTGGGATCGAAACATTTTTTAAATCTGAGAAACTCTAACTTTCGCTCAAAGTAAACTAGAATTGTAGAATAGAATAATTCCTTTTTTTCTAATCGCTCTAAAGAAAGGCATTGAGATGTGTCGATTTTTGAAAAAATTGATTATCAATGAAATTTTTGCCTAATTTCAAGATGTTAATAAATAGTAAATTAGTAATTGACCCAGTTAATAATTGAATACTGATGAATGAATTATATTGGGATTTGTGGAAGACCACAAGCGATCTAAGGAAAAGGAACCGGTTATTCCTGTAATTACAGAAACAACTAGATCTTTAATTAGTAAAGCACTTTAAGTTCCTTGAACCTGAAATTTCTCAAGCAAACACTTCAATCAGGTGCGGCTGAGAGGCGGACCGTGCGATTTGTATTTCGCGGGCGTGTGTGGCGGCAATTTTAATTTGTGTCACACTACTTACATGGACTTGTCTGAGCTGCGGTGATGCCGGAGGCGAAAGAGGTGTGGGTGTAGGTTCCATTTCACAAACTGAGAATTCACAAACTTGAAATAAAATCGAGCAACTACACTCGAGTTCCTTCCGATCTAGAGCACGACGCGGGAACTCGTTGAATTAGAGATCAAAGAACGTACTCGGTGAAGAACTGAAAGAGCAATGAAGCTTTCTCAGGTCGGGCGTGCGATGTGTTGTTGTCGGGTGTGTGCGTGATCATGCGGCGTGCGGTCGATGGACCAATGGGAGCGAGGGGCTCGGCTCCAGGGGCCAATTGGAGTCGAGCTGTCAGTTGGTCACCGCGTGATCAGCAGCGTGCTCTTCACGTGCTCGCGGACTGACTGAGGTCGTGATCGTGACGTCAGACTGCGTGGTGACCGCTCGATACGTCATTGGCACATGGAGTCATGGTGTGGTACTCCCGAGTGCTCTCCAGTGTGCAGCGTCACACATCTTGCAACCGTTTGCAACCTGCATGACTATATTCTGGTTGCATGACTCGACTCCCAGCCTCCTCTCTGCCCCATCTTTTACGGCTACTACTAACTACTCACTACTGCTTCTACTTTACTCTTTTCGGCCTTCGCGTGTCCATCGGCGAGCCCCCGAATCTATTGCGATGTTCAATCCTTTCTCCGGCCGGCTGACCTCTTCCGCTATAGTTCTCTCACTTTTATGAGTTCGACTTTGTTGCGTAGATGAAACTGGTAAAAAAAGGGTCTCTTGGCCGCGATTTTAATCTGCTGGAGCTGACGAGGAGGGAATTGCATAAGTTTGGGGAAGGGAGGTTTTGATTTGCTCCCGTTTCTTTTTAACGCCGTCAATGTTAAAATTGTCAATTATGGGTCTTCCGATAACGGCAGTTTATGTGATTACTTTGTTCAGATTAAAATCCTTTCTTTGGTTATATCTTCATTTTAATACACTTCAAATTCAACCTATTTTTTACTGTCTTTTTACATTCTCATCTTAATGGGAAGTTATTAGTTTTATGCAAAATTTGACTTTGCCGGTTTTCATAAACTGTCCACGTTCTCAGACCTCCTGAGGCAGAAAACACGATTTTTGCGAAGTCTGGCTGCCCATAGTCTGTCCTCACAATAACTTTCGAACGAATAATGGGATTGGACACGAGATGCGAAGAAAAATAGTTATTTATCCAAAAAAGATCGACTAATTCTCTGGAGATCTTTTTTTTATTAGATGCATACTTTTTGCTTTAATCATAAAAATGTTATTAAAAATAAAAATGCCAATTTCCATAAAAACTATGCGGGATACAGAAAAAATTCCGAAAATCAAATTGTTGATTTTCAGAAGACCAACAGAATAGCCAAACAACGTGAGATATGAAAAAGTATTTAAAAAATTAGAGATCCTAAACATACCTACAAAGTCGCATTTGAATATTTTTTCATATGACTCACCGTTCTTTTCCTTAGCATCGAAAATGCTATCGAAGAATCGAAAATTAAAATTATCAGGCAAACAAAGCGAGACACAAAAAAAAAGTTTAAGTAGAAAATTCTTGCTTTTCAAAAGGCCTGCAACATTTCTTCAAATCAATTTCTGATTAAAAATCGTATGTTTTTAATTTGTAGAAAAAAACATGCTTTCGAAATAGGTGGATGCTCAATGAGAATAAAAATGTTTTAATCCAAACAATGATCTTGTTCCGAGAAAATGAAAATTAAATGTCACGATATCATAGTATTACCAATACATTTTTTGCGAAAAATCCAAAAAAAGGGATAAAACTAATAATTATTCCTTATTAATTAAAAAGTAAATAAACATTGATGTCAATTAAATTAACTTTCAGCCCCTATCCGGGGTTGAAACTTCTTTTAAAATTAACCGCAAAATTGACCAAACTTACAAAGAAACTTGACGTTTTTTTGTATGGTATACATGACAATAGAATTTAGGTCAAATAAATTATAAAATGTCACGTCTAAGACAGGACTGATTCACATTGCTTTACTAACGAGTGCAGTGAGTCAATCCTGGATGAAACATTAAAACTCTAACTTTTTTTTTTAAATAAAAATAAAATTAATTGTAGAACAAAAATAGACATTAACGACCTTGGTGCCAATTACTAAAATCTTCTTCACAATTAAAAACCATATCTTTCGAAAAACCAGTAAAGATTTCATCTAGCTAAGAAAATACAGTGTTTGGCCCTTAAATCATAGAGACTTCAAGAACACGAATGTATTCTAGATTAAAAATGTATTTTGAAAAATATACGTAATTTAAACACTTTTAAATATCATTTGAAATAATAAAATTTTTTATTATTTTTTGGCTCAAGAAAAGTAAAATTTATGTATTATCGAAGCGATTTATTATCCGCGCAATTGTACAACTTTTTTCTTCAATTATGTAAAAAGTTATAGTTTGAATAACAAAGTTATTTAACAAAAATTGTTTTTTAGCAAACATATAAATATTATAAAGCCATCATAAGCTTGTCTCGTGTGCTCAATTTTGAAAAAATGATAGATCTATATGATGCAAATGCACACACATATACGTAACTAAATTTCATTTACTATACGAAAAACGAAACGTTATTTTTTTAGTTTTTTTGTAACAATTACAAATTGCTCTATATCCGGGTGTCCTGTGACTTTATACGTCAGCCTGTTCCAAATAATGTACCACTATAAATTTTTGATTAAAATTATTCTAACAAAGAAATTACTGGATCAGATTTTTTTCATTGAATATCAAGGTTGTGATTATAAGAAAAGTTATTCTTTGTGAGTCAGATTAGTGTGTCGAAATAGGGTAAAATATTTCCAACGTCAATGGCATTGAAAAATTATACAACTCCTTATAAGAGATTGTAAAACTTTCTATATATCAATTTCCGCATTTGATAATAAAAGTAGAAATTTACAGTTAGCCGATTTTGAAAATTTGTTTGAAATTTCGAAATATTGAAATTATTTTTCAAATTATTTTACATAATCATCATAAAAATTCCAAATTTGTAACAACAAATGGTATAGTTAAATTTTTAGTAAAAAAATTAATATTTAATAAAAAACTAATTTTGAAACAAAGAAATTAATTTTCTACCAAAAAGATTAATTTTTAATACAATGCATGAACCATCAATTAAATATGGATTTTTTAAAGGAATTTTCAACCAAATAATTAAATTTTCAGCTGAGGAAGATAAATGATCAACTAAGCATGGAATAGTTAAAGTTTCAGTTAAAAAATTAATTTTCAACAACAAGAATTTTAGCGAAATGGTTAAATTTTGAATCAAAAAATGTTTCTTCTCGAATAGCGAAAATCTTTAAAACTTGATCAAATCGCTATATCAGGAAAAAAATCCTGGGACCAAGATGAATATGACAACATGATTCAAGCAAGAACTGACTACTTAGAAAAATATAATGAAGGCTTATCATTAAAACGAGTCGAAGAACTTAAAAAAATGTTAATTATTTTCAGAGTTATTCTCATTAAAAAAACACAATTTGACAGTTTTTTGCAATATTTTATTGCAAAATAAAATTTGTTATTCAACTTGGGTTTATTAGCCGTAAAATTGTATTACATTTCGAGGTACCATGAGAAAAATCTTGAGACGTTAATATTCTAAAAATTAAGGAACTATGAGAACAGTTTAAAGACAAGTGCAGATAACTTCCACCGACAGTGTGCCTATAAGGATTTTCCTATAATACTTCTGGTTGTAGCCATTTGACTGTAAAATTTAAGATAAAAATTTGTTTGTTTATTTCGATTTATGTAAAAATTAAATTAGATTTCAACTGAAAACTTTCAGGAGAATAACAAAATTCAGAACAATAATTGCCCGCCTTGGAAATTCATTCAGTTTAAAATTTCTATATGGAAACGAACGTTCGAATGTCTTCCTGCTGTTTTTCAGCGACCTTGATAAAATCCCTATAGCCATAGGCGAAGATTTGAAATAGAGGCGCGCTCAGTTAATTAAAGTTCATACTGATGGAAATTGGATCAGCCTGAATTGCAAATTTGTCGTTACACTGGAGACATGGTCGTTGCCGTACTCCTATGACGCAATATTCAATTGGTAATTTTATACACTCCACCGTTAGTCGTTACCCTTTGCATGCATATGCATTGCCTCCTTTCTGCTTCCAATTTTAACTTTGTTTACGCAGTCATGATTAGTACAGCGAGAACTGACCGAGAAGAGTTTGACTCACTGATAATAATTTAAAAGCGATAAAAAGTTTATTTTAAGAATAGCGCGTTCTTTTAAAAGACTATAAAACAATTTATTCTTCTGTAAAATAGGTATAGGGGCGATCACCCCGCAGTAGGTGATGAACTTACAGTAGATAATCATCAATTCAATATAATAATTTGTATAAAATAATTAACTTATTTTAATTAATAGTAAGGGCAATGTACATATTATATATTAGAATTAGAGTTAATATCAGGTGGCGATTTATTTTTAATAGTAGGTGCCCAAAAAAACCTTGGAGCCGTTTAAAAACTACTTCACGCTATTTTGAACACTTTTTGACTCCTCCCCTTTGACAACGTCCGATCCAGAGAAGGGCGGTTGCCCCTCTGCCGGAGATTTAAGAAGTCAAATTTAAAATTTGTATATCATAAAGATCATTTATTTTCTACTATAAAAGATGAAAGGTTAATAAAATATATGAAAAAAAACGTAAATATTTTAATGAACAAAAAAGTTGCTAATTTTTACTTAGGCTTTGCAAAAATCATGACTTTCAACCTTCAAGCGCATCGTTTATCGAGCGAATTTCAAGCAACGAAAAACTTTTAGTGACGAAGTTGTTTATTAAGGTTTAAAGAAGTTTTCTGAAAATTTTGAGATCAATCGCTTTTACGGTTAAAAAATTATGAATGTCTTAAATTACAAACGGAAATCTTGACGCTGCTGCCATATACACGTGCCTCCTCGGTTGCGAACGTGTTGCAACGGATGTGAAGGTCAAGTCGGATACCAAAACAAAAATAATATCCGTTTGTAGTTTTCTTCTAAAATATAATATAAATAAAGCAAAGAAACAGTGAATGGATTATTTCTTAGAATACCTGCAAAAGTATTATTTTTGAGACAGGTTTATTTTTGTTAATATCCTACTAATTGAAGAAAGAATCTAAAAATTAATCGAGGTAGAAAAAGAGATAGGAATGGAGAGTTATGGCTTAAAAATAGAAAAAATTGTTCCAGAAATCAGGTACAATTAACAACTGTTCTTACAATTTTTTTTAAATATTTTATCATAAGTGTAATATTTAAGGACTATTTCTTTCTTGATTTCCTAAATACATTTTATTGAATTATTTATACGTATTTTGATGAAGAAGTTGATAGCATCATTTGTTATTATTTTAGGGAAAAGAATACATTTCAAAGTCTAAAACTAAGAAAGCCGGTGTTAAAGATGTTATAATCACAGAGATATCTTTCAATCCTATTAAATTCTGCTGTGGAGAAAAATGCTAAAAAAATTTTTCAAATCTTAAACAAGAAAATGTACATCAAAACTTTTGGGATTTTGTTCGTAGCCAAGGAGGCACGTGCATAGGGCAGCGTCAAGACTTCCGCTTGTAATTTAAAACATTCATAATTTTTC
>JAAAKG020141603.1:0-11818 GCA_010014905.2 Druon quercuslanigerum | reverse complement strand
CTATAATTTTTCGGAAATGAGTCAATTTTGATGAATTTACAGAATTCTAAAAATTGTCTTAAGTCATCAATTAAAGACACAAAATTTTAACTTTATTAAGAAATGTGAAAAAAGAAAATATAAATATTTGAAAATCTAAATAATTTCAATAATGATAATTTTAAAATGCTCAAGTAAGGAAACTCTTGATATGGTACTGACTGCGCCGACAATACGGCAAGATACGACGCGACAATACGACGAGCGCGACAATACGACGAGTCTTACTGTAATGCGTGTGAACACACACAGGCCTACTTCGCGCATGCGCACATTAAATTCAAGGTTGCGCGCACTTACGGGCGATTGACACTCAAATAGGGCTGAGTAGAGGGGAAAAAATTCCGTTTGCTCCTTTGTAGTCGGTACGCTCGTATCTGTGAAACACTCGTATCTTCAGAACTCGTATCTTTGGAGCTCGTACCTTTCAGTTCGTATCTTTGGAGTTCGATTGTAATCTTGTGGAGGAAGCGACTGCAAAAAAATATATAAATACAAGGCAACTAAAGCAATAACAAGAATATTATACTAGGGTTACCGCTAAAATTCTTTTTTAATTTTCTCTAATTTTCCACTGTCCAATTTTTTATTTTCCCTGGCCACATTAATGTTTAAAGGCCAGAATCTTAAATTTGTAAACATTTCAATCTAGAATCTTTTATAAGTGAAATAACACAATTTCAAGTTAAAAATTAAAAAATTTGAAATTTATTTTACTTGACAGTTTTAGTCATAGGAATTATCTGACTTTTAAACAAGTTTTGTTTTTTATATTTGACTTCTGCATTTGAACAATATTTAACAACTTTTAACTAAAAGAAAAATGACCATTTCTGTGGAAATTCACAAAATTTGGGACTAGCGTTTTGAAGATTGTTAAACATTTTAAACCGTCAATGAAGTACAAATTTTAATGAAAATATTCATACAAAGAATGAGGATTAAATAATTTCATCAATATTTAATACCCTTAGTAAAAGTAGTGATTTGTCAACAACGTAACAGTTATTCAAAAATGAATTCAAGAAAATATATATTTATTTCAGGTTGCTTACAAAGTGGACGAAAAAGTCGATGCTGATATTTTCACCAATTACAAATCTAAATATTCTATGTTTTTGGATATTATTTATATTATCGTTACTCACTTTATCGTGTGCCAAATTTATGCTCTAATAAAACTAATCTAAGTTGTACCCATTTATCGGGTACAAAATTTATGTACATAATCTATGTTCTATTAAATCTAATGTTAATTTACGATTCGCCAAAAAAAAATTTCTTATTAGCGCGTTATAAGCTTTAAAATCAGTTAAAATATATTATCCATAAATATAAATAAATAAATAAATGTATTTTTACATTTGCCTCAGTTATGATTAAGAATGTACTATAATTGTCTGAAATTTAAAACCACAGATTTTCAACAGTTCTCCACGTTTTGAGACACCCTAAATCCGAAAATCAAGTTTTGGCGATGGCGTCTGTCTTTCCGTCCGTCCACCTATTCCACAGTGGGGCCAAATGAGGTGTCCGTGGGCAAATTAACTTTTAGTCCAAACTATTAAACCGATTTTGAATTTTTTTAAATTAAAGCTTATGAAAAAAATGTAATGATCAATCTTGTTCATATATTCTTAATTTTCTCTATAAAAATATATCTTTTAAGAAAAGCTGGGGAAATAGTAAAAATTATAATTTTTTATATTCGTGGAAGTATAGACAAAATATGCTTTGTTTCTCCTAATTTTTGACAATATTCGTGATATGAGAGCAAAAAATTGTTTATTCCTTTTTATAAAAAATGAATGGTTAAACAACTAGCAATTTCAAAATTTGTATTTTTGTCGACTTTTTGCTATGCTTATTGGCTCATGTGGAACGTATAATTTATAAGGAACACTTTTCCTTTTATACTCAGAACGCGCTGCTATCTTCTTTCCACAAGAAAAAATTCTAGAATAATAAATTTTTATTTTCTTATTAAACTAAATGCTTAAAACTATTTTCAAGTATTTATAATAAACCTTTTTCGAAGAAACGCTTATTATTTTATTTGTCCTAAAATGCAAATTACTGTGAAAAATTAAAATATGATGTGGAGATCAACCACTAAATTTTTTAAGGACAGTCTCGTGTCCCGAAATTTGCGATAAGTAGTCAAATATTTTTCATACATTTGGCTAATCCATACCCTTTTCAGCTCCGCCAGTTTTTCGAAGCGACTAGCTGCAGCCTATTTTGTATTGTATATTGGATATCAAATTTATAAGAAAATATATTACCAATTTTGTCTTGCAAATCAATGTTCATATAAATATATGCTCTTCTGAACTGTTGACAAATGCTGAATTTTCGAATTCTTCACTGAGTTCAGTGTTTTTTATTTTGTGCAACAAAAATTGTAGCAAAGATAATATTGTTTATTTGCATTGTGCTCGCACAACACAAGTAAAAATAAATTTATTTCTTATCTTTAAGGCAGCACTACCGTGATGTCGCGAGTGCAAGTTTTATATTTTTAAGTTCAGGTTTCAATCAGAAATGTTCCGCAATATTAAAAAAAGGATATCTAATAAAGAAATTGGTTCAGACATGAAATTCGGTAAATCTAATTTCTTTTGAAATTAGTCTACTCGCAAAAGAGGTTTTTGCAGTTCTAGCAGGTTTCCCGCAGATTGATAAAAACCCTACAGTTTCAAGTAAAACAATCCTATGAAACTTCTTAAGAAAGCCAGGAAATTTGTAGCGACAGTCAATATAGAAAACGCAGAATGGAAAAATAAGGAGCAGAATTCAGAAAAAGATTGTGGGAAAAAGTTAGAGCATTTACATGGAGGGAATTGAAAGACGAAGATGCTATGAGACAGTTTTTTCTGTTCCGTAACATTTCGAAATATTCATTACCAGAAATGGTTATTTTAAAGTTTAGATTTAAAATAAAATTACATTATTCGATTTATACGCAACTAATTTTTTGGTTAAATTTAATCACTAATTTCACTTCTTATGCAAAATTTACTGACTATCAATTTGTTGACATCAATGAAATTGCAAAATCAAAATAAATGTGGTGTATCCCTTCAGCCAGAATTATCAGATTGAGACGGTCCGTCATATTCTCATAATTTAAATGAAATCGCAAAGCTATGGGTGAATATTTATACTGATACGCCTCTGACTCATAAGTGGACATCAGGTGGAACGAAGGGGTGATTCACCAAGTCCTTCGATCATACGAACGATTGCGCGCGCCATCGGCAAGTAAGTGGGAATAGCGCGGTACTAATGCACTCTATAAATATTAGTACCGGGACCGGTACCAATTCACTTCTTGCAACAGTCTCAACCAGGCCCTCTCAACTCTAATGGGTGAATATGAAGAATTATGATTATAATTTTAGGCGTAGTACAAGTGGCGGCCAACTGTTGGCGCCGTGTGTCAGCCCCGCTACACACCACCCCGCTCGCCCAGGTCCGCATCTATCCTTGTTTCGCACACGTGATTTAAAATTAAAGCAGTGAAAGTGTTTACGAATTTTTTTACGTCTTTTTTTTGTTCTTTGTTTTTTTTGTTCACGTCTCGCCACGTAAAGCATCACCATTTTCCAAAGGACGAAAAACATGGTTTGAAGTGGTTAGAGCGGTATCTAACCCGCTCCTGACTAACCTAACCTATTTATATTATATTGTATTAGATGAGTTGCAAATATGTTTCAAATTTTAAAATTGAATATTTATCTATAAAGTGAATAAAGCAAGTGAAAAACATGAATAAAAATATGAAAGGTATAATCAAGTGCTTTTCACATATTTTTACACATTTTTTTCACTTGCTTTATACACTTTATTGATAAATATATTCAATTAAAAAATTTTTCACATATATACTGCTCATATATAGCACCTACAAACGCAACAAGACAACACATTGATTATTTTAGTTTAAGTTGCGGCTAACTGTTGGCGCTGTGCTTCTTCATATTTCTACCATTAAGTTCAGAGGGCATGGTCTCAACGTTGGGAGACGCGTTTTGCTCCTCATATGACCAACTGCATATACCAACACCACACTAAACTTCTGAAAGGAAACCGACCAAATTGAAATTCTCCTTTAAGTATTAAATAAATTGTTCTAATTCATTATTTTTGAATTAGGATAATGAATGTGAGTTTGTGGGTATTTATAAACAATAAATGTGTGTAATGTGTATCTCAACCCTGCACCTTATTTTACTATAAGGACCTTGTTGTGCATGATTACCTGAGGAAGTTTAATTGAAAAATTTAATTAGAGAAAATAAAAAAATCCCTTGATTAGTATCCACAATCTGTCACTTTGGTCATCAAGTAATAATTAAAAATTCAGTGGGAATTTTTTTTATTGCAAGAATTAATCTGGTCTCGCGCAATTTTATTTAATTGTCCAGTTTAGTTTTAAAATGGTTAGGGCTTTTTTTAGTGTCAGAGCAGTATTGGAATCAACGGGTATTGTTGATTGTCATTCACTGAACAGGACAGAGTAAATGCATACAGAACGAATCTCTCAATGAAGGTAAATGTCACTGGGAAAAGTTTGACAGGCTATACTACTATCACTAAAAATTAGTATAATGTTAAGTCAATGCTCACCATGTTAAAACAATCCAAATGCACTAAGAACTAAACTTCGAACATCGAGAAACACAAATTTTATCCCCGGTTTTGATAGAACGATAACGTTGCAAGATATTATAGCATAAACTCGCGATCCTAAACATCTCCTGTATATTTGGGAACAATGGCGAGAGGTTTCTTGAAAGAAAATCAGACCTTTATATCCTAAATATGTTGAGTTGGGTAATATAGCTTCAAATTTGAATAATTTCACTGATAAATCTGATATGTTGCTCAAACACTATGAAGTAAACTACTTCCAAAAAGAAATTGGTGAGTGGAATCAAAACTTGTTGAAAAAATCATAATAATTGGTAATAATCAAATAATCTCTATTATTAAATAAAATTTGGTTTCAGAAACTCTTCTGAACTTTATGCACAAGGTATAGAAAATTTGTATATCGCACAGGACAGTAAGGCTGATTGGTGACAATTACAAGCCTACTTTATGATTTGCCAAAATTGAAATTGTTCAAGAGAGACGACAGACACTTTCAACAATTAAATTCTTAATCAAAAAAAACAAAAAGTAATTTAAAAAATATTGAATTGTAAGCCCTTCCACCAACCACTCCGGAATTAGCTCTTCCTTAGAGTAAAGCTAGAAAGTTGCTTTTTCTCTAAAATATTTATTTTAGCTTTATTTTTTGAGTTATGAGTAAATAATAAGTGAACCACATGAAGAATGATTTATTGAATCTTTTTTAATTTTGTTAAGTCAATTATTTTTGCTCGTTTCCCAATGTTAAAAAAAGTAATTTGCACAAAAAAGTTAATAAAGCAAATAAAGGGACCGACGCTATTGCGTTTGAATTTTTAAAAAATTTTCTTCCTCTTCAGAAGACCTTGGATCTTTATGAAAATATGCATGAAACGAATAAGGACAAAAAATTTCACCAATATTCAATATCATTAGTAAAACTAGTGGAATGTCAATGACCTAATAGTTTTTTTTAATAAATTTAAGACAGTTTAACGGTTACTCAATTTATCGTGTACATAATTTATGTTCTAATAAATCATGCAGACAGATATCTAGATAAGTATTTGTAAATTTTTCATATACGTTAGAAGTGGTTTATAAATGTTTTCCATGATGTTGAATAAATATTAAACGTCCAGACCTCGATCTAGAAGTCTTTTTAATATTGTTGATCGTTACAAATAACAATGGTTGATAAACCAAGCGATATTATAATTTTGTCAAGTCTTTTGTGGAGTCATTTATTTCAACATCGAATGGCACATTAGCAGCTTGTTTTTTCTTAACTAAATTTTCAATTGCTTTATGACTTGCAACACAAATTGTAAGAAAGATAATATTTTGTACTTGGATTTGGCTTGCTTAATATTCGTATATATATATTGGAGAGCGAAAAAGTATATAAAAATTGCAGCTGGTCACCTAAACAATACACGGATTCCTTGACTTTAAGAGAGGGCTGCAATGACCTTGCGAACGTAAGTTTAATGTGAAATTCGACAAAAATTTATAATAATAATACTAATATAATAATTAACACTGCAGACTCTTATACATAGCTATTAAATATCCTGACATTTAAACATATGAAAAAATATTTTCAATTTCTCTTTCTAGCTTATTCGAAATAGCAATTCTTGCAGTTGCAATAGCGGGTCTTTCACAGGAACATAAAAAGTTTAAAGTTGCAACTAAAAATAATTCTGATAAACTTTTTAAGAAAGCCAGGGAATTTCTGGCGATAGCCAATCAAGAGACCGCCGAATGGAAAAATAAAAACGTGATAGCCTCCTGGAATTATGAAACCAATATCACGGATGGGAATTTGGCAGTCAAACTTAAAGTCTCAAATGAGGCTTCAGAAGCTAAAAAAAAGTCGTGGGAAAAAGTTAAGTTATTTCCATGGAGGGAATTAAAAGACGAAGATGCTAAAAGACAGTTTTTCCTGCTCAGCAACATTTGGGAAAATTCCTTGCCAGAAAAGGTTATATATAATAAATATATATTGTTTAATACAATGTTATAAAAAAATCCAAAACCCGAGCTAATTCACCAAACCGAATCCGGGATCAGTTTGACGCTGTCAGGACAGGGCCAAGGTCAATTGAAGGTCAAAGAGAGAAAACCATTGGATCGGAGAAAACCTCTAATTTCAGACATTGATGGGGTCGCTGAATCCGAATCCGGGGTCAACTTGACCCCATCAGGTCAGGATAAAGGTCAATTGAAGGTTGAACATGAGAAAGAAACCGTTGAATCGGTCTAAACTACTACTTTAAGACTTTTTCGGGTTCACTAAGTCCGGCCTATAAGTTCGATTCCATGGTTTTCTCAGTTTTGACATTGGGATGACTTTCACCCCGACCTGATGAGTTAAAAAAGGCTCCGGATTTGCATTTAGCGATCCCAAAAACTTCTTAAAGTAGTGGTTTGCCTTGATTCAATAGCTTTTTCTTATTTTGATACTCAAATGACCTTGATCCTGATGTGTCAAGGTCAAAATAACCGGGCGTAGTCAAACTGACCCCGGATTCGGATTCAGCGACCCTAATCCATTTCACCTAGGCACGGATATTTAATATATTCTAATAATTTGTACGATCATTGATTATGTTAATGGAATTATAAAATTAATTTGTTATTTAATTTAGCAATATAAAGAGTTTGACAATATCGTCAACCAGATGAAGGATATTTATTTTAGCGGAATCCTGTGCGACCCCGAAAATCTGAAGAGATGTGATTCATATCTGCAGTCAGAATTATAAATAGGAAAGTAGAATAACTTTCCTGAGAAATCTGTAATGTGGCTTCAACAGTATGAAACAAAAAATTTGCAGCAAGATATTGGTGAGTGTAGGGTTGTAAAGTTTCAGATATGAAGGGGGAAGAATTCGAAAAATTAAAAAACATGTTTTTGAGTAAAACCTTTTCAACAAACACTTGTTTTTCACATAAATTCAAACTGAATTATTAGAAACTAATAAAAAAACGATTAAAACATTTTTTGTTAAAAGTTCATTCTTTTTTGTTGAAAAGTTTACAAATGATTTTTTTCGGAATTCATTTTTTTCGAAATTTTTGCTAATGTTTCTTATTTTCAAAAAACAAATTTATAGTTAGAAGAAGTGGAGGGTATCAATTATATAAAAAGTACCGATATTAAAAGAAAAAGTTTTTACACAACAGTTTTCGAAACTGTCAACTTATGTTCTTCTTTATTTTTGTTGGCACCATAAAACAGTGTTGTCCAGAAAAAAAAATAATCCCAAGGGATTTTATCAATGTTTTTGTAAAGAACTCGAAAATAATGCGAAATAGAAAAAAGCCTCTAGAAATATTTTTTAGTACCTTTTTAGTGCGACAAGTTTTAGATGAAAACATCGTCGTTAAGGGAAATTTAGATAATTTTTTGGTAATCCACGTTTTTCAATTTTTATTTGCCCGATCGGAAATGAATTCGGTTAATGTATTTTTGGTTAATCATTAACCTTTTTGAAGTGAAAAATTAATTACATTGTTCAAAATTCAGAATTTTTGTTAAAAAGTTATCCTTTTTGTTACAAACTGAACTGATATGTTTACAACTCTTTTTTTAGTTCAAAATTGAAGCTATTGGTCCAAAATTAACTTCTTTGTTGAAAATTAATTTCCGTTGTAGAAAATTCGTATTTTTGGTGTAAAAAACTTCATTGACAAACTAGTCTTTTGAGGGTGAAAAATTGTTTTTTTTTGAAAATGCATTTACCTTGATAGAAATTTTAACATTTTTGGTTCAAAATGAAACTATTTAGTGGAAAATAATTTTTTTTTGATTGAGAATCAAACAATTTTGTCAAAAATTTATATTTTTTCATGAATTCCACTGTCTCTGATTGAAAATTAAATCTTTTTTGGTTTCAATAGAAAATATTATATTTTCTGAACAGAATTTATCTTTTTCGTCTCAAATTTCAACTAACAGGTAAAACTTATTTACTTTGTTAAAACTTCTTTTTTGGGTTGAAAAATATTTATTTTAAAAATTCATCTTTTTGCATAAAGATTAAAAAATTTGTTTAATATTTTTCTTATTTCTTAACTCAAAAATCATGTTGGTTATAAATTCAACTGTTGTGTTGAATATTTGTCGTTTTGGTTTAAAAACTCATCTCTTTTGATAAAAATTTAATATTTTTCAATAAAAAATGCAAATAATTGGTTCAAAATTAATTCTTTTTGTTCAAGATTTCAATAGTTTTCTTAAAAATTGGTATTTTTGGTATGAATTTGTATCTGATGAGTCTGGAAAAAGTAGCCTTCCTTCCCTACACTTACCTCATGGATCTCTGGCGATGGGACATTTTTAGAGGAAACACTACTAAGAATCACTACAATTGCCAGTGGTATGTGGTATGATGCTTCCAAATTCAGGAAACACAAATTCACATGGAAAACTTTAAGAGCACCTATTTTTTCCCCTTAGCCCAATAATTGGCAAATTTCCGGAAAATCCCGGTACATTCAAGATACTAAAGTAACTAAAATTTACGACATTAGATTGCTGAAAAAGAAATTCAATAGCCTTTATAGTAGATTTGCTAAAATTGTATTTAACTTCATAAGCGGTCTAAACCTGTTAACTGACTCTTTTACGATTTTCTTTTATTTTCTGGAACATTTGATGTATGCAGTAAGATCCCGCAAACGAAAGGGCTAAATTCCTTTTAGCTTCTTTTTAAGGGATATTCGAAAATCGTGTTTTGGTATCTAGAGCACAGATCCGCGGTATAAACCTGTTAACTGCTTATGGCGTCTTATGGCGCTGGTCGCGAAACCTTATTGGTAAAAATTTTGAAAACTAAAATAGCGGTTAAAGTGGTCCCATTGGAAATCAGTTGTATAGTTTAGTAATGTAGCATCTGCTTGAATGTGACAACATAGACATGAACTAAAAATTTCTAAAAATATGTTTATCTCATTTCAGGGAACATCCACATTAACATCAAACCATATATAAAACAATGTTTTTTAAATTAAAAAGTTTTTTAATTTAAATATAATTTGAAGGTGGAAGATGGTGGAAGAATATCATGAATGTGACATAACTGGCATCAAAATTATTATTACACAAGTCTAAACTTTTTTTCTCTTAGAATAATTTTAAACATAATGATAGTGAGAAATCACAAGAGAGATAGAAACTTTTCATTCATCAAACATTTATGATAGAAAATATAAAATATACAACTTTGCGAAATTTTAGGGCTTGTTTAAATGTTTCAGAGGTTCACCTTCAAGTGGAAAATTGAAAACCAATTAGAATAATTAGAATCGTTAGAGGGTTCGCTAGAAAATCCCAATTTCCAAATTCCTGTACTTTCTCTGAATTTGCTCTAAGTATTTTAAATTTTTCTTTCAGATAGAAAAACAATACTGCACCTAGGAAATTAATAAAGTTAATGCAACAAATTTTTTTTTATAAATTTCTTTTTCATACTTTTAGTGGGAAAGTCATGCAGAATTTTATGTGAGGTCGTCCATAAATTAAATAAGACATATGTAACACAAAAAAAAATATAAATTTTGAACCAATTATAAAAGGATTAATTTTCGAGTTAAAACAATTAATTTACATGCAAGCAAAAAAAGAATTTTCAGCAAAATGAATACATTTTCAATAAATTAATATTCAGTAAAAAAAATGAATTCTCAAAGAAAAGTGTCAAACATCATATTTCTACCAGAAACATTTAAATTTCCAATATAAAGCAGTCATATTAAACCAAAAATATGAATTTTTAACAAAATATATAAATTTTTTACTAAAAAATATCAACTTATCAGAAAAAATAGAACTGTTTTATTTGCAGTTAAAATTAATTTACATCTAAAAAAAAGAATTTCAACAAAGTTATGAATATTCTACCAAAAAAAATATTTAAAAAAGATAGATTTTTAAAGAAAAAAACAGTTAAGTTTTCGATTTGAAAAATAAATTTGTAACAAAGCAAAACGTATCTTCTGCCAAAGAAATGAATTTTTAACTCAAAATAGAAGAGATAATTTGTCAGTAAAAAAATTCGTTTTCAATAAAAAATAACTTTCTATAAAAAAAGAAATTAATTTTTAACTAAAATAATAAATTACAGCAAAAAAATAAATTTTCAATCAAATTGTTGAATTTTTACAACAAAACATAAATTTTCTACCACAAAGACAACTTTTCAAGAAAATATTGGATTTTTCATATAAAAAATATAAAGTTTCAGTAAAAAAAAATTCCACAACATATTGACATTTTTTCTTAAACAGATAAATTTCCAACCAAGAAGATTACATTTCTATCAAAAAAGATAAATCTTTTACAAAACATGGAATAGTTTAATTATCAGTTAAAGAAATTAATTTTTAACTTAAATAATAAATTAAACAAAAAAAATAAATTTTTAAGAAAATAATTGAATTTATGACCCATAAAATCAATTTTCTACAAAAAAAAAACAATTTTTCAACAAAATAGTTTAATTTACAAACAAAGAAATGAATTCTTCACTAAAAGGAGACTTCCGTTTCCGGAATGAAAGTATAAGGTAGCGGGAATTGTGGATGCTGAGTTTTTCCGATAAATGTGGTGAAATTTGAGGTGAGTGAATTGTAGAAGTGTATAGATGGGTTCGGATGAAAAAGATTATTTGAGGGATTGTGAAATTGGAAAGCGGGTAAGATATTTTTGAGGATTGAGACAGATTTGTGTGAACGTTGAGGTTATGTTGGTTTGAGAATGGTGACAGGGTGGGAGGACTGGGTTGATCGGGTTAGTAGTAACAGGGTTGGGTAGAGACGGAGAAAGACAAGACAGGTACTAGAATGCGACGATAGAGGCAGGGAAGGATAGAAGGCGGGAAAGTTTGAAATTGGATTCATAGATAGCAAAAATTATAACATCGCGGAAGAATCGGATTTAGATCAAAAATTGTTTAGTACACAGAAAGAGGAGATCAAAGAAAGGAAGGCAAGGGAGAAGTACAAGAAACCGATAGAAAAGGAGAGATTAAGAGCAAAAAGCGAAGGATCCCTGGCACATAGTAGCCCTTCCGTAGCATGCTATAAGAACTCAAAAAAACAGCAAAATCAACTTTTAATCAGGTGAAATTCG
>JAAAKG020141602.1:0-11818 GCA_010014905.2 Druon quercuslanigerum | reverse complement strand
TTGTACTTAAATGAAACTTTTTCTCTCTTAGTTTAATAAATTCGCCGCAAATATAGCAAAATGAGTCAGCGTCTCGTGTACAACGTTGCTCCGCTGTAATATGCAAACACATACTGTCGTCCACAACGAGGGACGCAAGAAAGACTACCCCCCGCCCTCTTAAAACTCTTTCGACAGCGATAGCGCGCCAAGACCGACATTAATTAGGCGCGAAAATACAAAATAGTCAAATGGCTATAACTTCTCAAAAAGCAAATATTTCCGATTGGTGATTGCATTTTTTATATATATTTGCTTATATAATCAGAATATATTAGGTAAAACCCATACATAAATGTATGTTATATATATATATATATATATATATATATATATATATATGAATGTGTTATTTTTGACATCAATTTAGAAGTTTCAGAATTGGAAATTGAAACGAAATTAATTTTTCGTATAGTCATTTTCTACGTCGAGCCTGTTTAATCTGATCTTTGTAGGTATACTGCAGTTACGCTGTGAAAATTGCCATTAGACATGACGCCTTAAATTATAGGTCTAGAAGCTGTGTGTCAAGGGCAATCCATTTTGATAAAGCTGTAAAAAGTAAGCGTTTTTGTAGACGGCAACAACGAAAACGACAGTGACAACGACAATGACATTAATCCTAAGAAAATCCAATTTATTTTTAATCTCTATTCCCTCCAAGTGCGTTACTTTGCTAACCTATTTCCATCATTCTTATAATAACTTTAAAATAATTATAGTTTTAAGAAGGCTTGATCAAGGAAGAAATAAACATGTGGATATTTCTTTGCATTTATTACTCACATGTACACTATTTTTTACTATTATAATATAGAAAACACATAATTAGTAACTATTTCTTACACGCTGCTAAATTACAATTTTACTAGTAGTTGATATTAAAAAATAAATAATTATGTTCTTGAGAAGCGCTGTGAGAAATAATTGTTTTTAATTTAGTTTATAGTTTTCCCGTTGCAGTTCCACATCTTAAGTTGATTCAAATTATGAAAGGTCTGACGAAGAAGGTGTAAATGATTAATCTCCTGTAAAATAATAAGATTTTTTTTAAATAGAAATAACAATGTTAATTTGATCTTGATATGTGTGCGTCCGCATGAAAAGGTCCCGTATATAGTTATGTAGGGTCATACAGCCAGATAAATTACGAGCATTTGAAGCCAAAGACAAGTGAAATAAGTGCACCTGTTAGACATTTCCTTTAAACATCAAAAATTCACAGTTTCGGTTGCGTTTTAGACATGAGTGTAATGCAAACAGATTCAGCAAAGAATTTTGTACTATACCTCACTTAAACCTAAAAAATAAGTTTGAGCTTGACTTGGTTAATATTTCTGGTAACAGAAGTGTTGCGATATTTTGTCGATTTCTAGAAATCTGTCTTTTGTCTCACGTCATTTAGCTGGACGTTTTGGGGTAAATGTCCAATTGTCAAACAATTGCGAATTGTCAATTGTATTTTCAGTTATATAAGTATAAATAATTATAGTTAACCATAAATTTAGTTGTGTTATAATAAGAAATTGCGCGTTATCTGTCGAAACACCAGTGCTACAGAATACTTCCGAACCAAGCACATATTTTTTGGATGTCTGAAAAATATTCTCGAAAATATTAACATTGTAGATAATGACAAAACAAAGTGAATGGAATACTCCATAAAGGTAGAAGAGTATCGAAATTCAATGGTCGAAAAACTATGTCTACCAGAAAAACTCTGTTTGATCTTACCAGAACATATGGATAAGTTTACCAGAATATCTACCGTAGTAGAACTTCTAGTTAAATTTACACGAATTTATGGTAACGTTAGCCAGAAAAATTGTCAACCAGAAACTTCTTACACTTTTAAACAGAATTTATAGTGAAGGCATCAAAATGCGTGATTTATAAAAATATTGTATATCATGCCTGCTTTAAATGTGAACAGATTAAAAAAGAAGGTACTTACACTATTTGCCTCCATGGCAATCGTATTTGTGTCCGCATGTAAATTTTGGGAGCGGGTATTGGGGATTATAACCTGGAGGGTTTTTGCCGTGACATATCACCTGAGTAAGGGCAATAATGCACACAAGGAGAAAGGCAGTAGCAATTCTTAACGATATCATATTGAATATTAAATGACTCTGAGATGTCTTTCATATCGTTGTATATATAGTCGAAATTTCCCCCCGTCAACCTATTCCGGGGGCTTCGTAACAATGGTATCAATGACTATCGTAAAATGTCTTTAATGTTGCTCAATGAAATGAGGGCCAAGGATTTTTTTTAATTCAGCCTATAAACTTAAATGCATGATTTTTTTGTTTTTTATAACCAAATTTTTTTTACGCATGTATACAGCGATACACCATCTAATAAAATGGAAAAATATTTCTTCATCTTCCGATGATACATTTTTGTTTTTAGGGGCCGGTAAGATCCAGTAAGCTAAATTCATATAATTAGGGTCATTATATAAACTATTGTTTTATTATATCGTCGCATATTCTAATATATGATACACATTATATCAAAAGAAAAAAAATTTCTTGGCTTATTTTAAATAAAGTTTAGGGGATCATTTCAATGATTCCGTTACAAGTATCGAAATTGAATTCTAATTTTCATGTCCAGCATCTGTTACTCTTCAACTGGAATAAAAAAAGCGTTTTTTTTTGAAAATAACGAGAAGAATATAATTTCCTTGAATTTTGACCTTTGAGCTATACATACAGGTTTGAAAATTTGGAAATTTATTAAACCAAATTATTATTGTCTTATAAACAAAAACATCTCTGAATTCGTCTCAGCCATATCTCTAGATAATTTTCGATTTATACTCAAATAATATTTTTTAAACAATTTAATTATTACAAACACACGGGGACGCATTATAAACAAAAATATGATTCAAAAAATAATTTATAATTCGTTTAAACAATAAGTGAACAATAATTTACGCTGAATGACAACCATATATGGTTCAGACGCCTTGAACGATACCTTTAGATTTTTCTGGGACTATTAGTTAGTTCTAGCTATATGCCCGAATATTGAATTCCATTTTCAATTAATGTTTCGAGTGGAAGTGGAGGGGGGGGGATAAAAAATGTTTAAATTGGAATTTTTACATTTCGAAAAATGTATTGCTATTCAATAATATTTCAAGATTGATATATCATTGTCATTTATAGTAAACGGTTGTTCACTTATTGTATAAACAAATTATCAATAATATAAATGACATAATTGTTTAAATAATCTTTTTTTACGATTCAAAAATCACCTAGAGATATGGTCGAGATGCCTTCAACGATACCTTTAGATTGTTGGAAATTCATTTGGGAAGGCTTTTTTGGAATTCAGTGAGAGTGGAGGGGATGTAAATAATGTTTGATTGTTGAATTTTTTATAATGGGTGATTCGCAATAGTTGAAAATAGTATTATTATTATTAAGTTTGCGTCTATTAGGTTTTACATAAGATTATTGTACATTAAATAATAAAACAAAAAAATTTGTAAACATTCTATTTGTTTATATAACATTTTTTTTCCTGGAATCAAAAATCACCTGAAAATATTTTATTGAAGTATCCAGGGGTGTGCTTAAAAATATTTTTCGACTTCTATATTTGTTTATATAGCCTTCCCACTTGTTTATAACAATTTATTTGTTTAAAAAATATTATATGTGTATAAATCGAAAATGACCTAAAGAATATGGCTAATACTAATTCAGATATGTTTTTGTTTTTCTAATAGCACAATTACTTTTAAATTAATAAGTTACCCAATTTTCAAATCTGTATGCATAGCTAGATAGAAAGAAATTTTTTAATTTTTCAGAAAGTAGTTTACTTTAAAATCTAGTTATTAAATTTTTCACCAGAGAGATGAATTTTTTAACAAAAAAATTAATCAAATGCAGAAAAGTCAAATTTTTAACAAAATTAAAGAATTTTGCAGCAAAAAGTTGAATTTTTAAGAAAGAAAGAATTTTTTAATTTTTAAGAAATTAGTTTATCTATTATACTAGGTTGTTGAATTTTTAAACGAAAAGAATAATTTTATAATGAAAAAAAAATTTGATAAAAATATTCAAGAATTCTCAACAAACGTTGGATTTACCACTTAGAAATATGAATTTTTAAACAAATTAAAGAATTAAAAAATTCTTAACCAAGAAGTTGGATTTTTTAAAAAGAAAGAATTTTTTATAATTTTCAAGAAATTAGTACAAAACAATAAACAAAAAGACTAATTTGCTGATCAAAAAAAGAATTTTGAACAAAATTCAAGAATTCGTAACGAAAAGGTCAAGTTTCAATTAAAAAAAGATGGAATTTCAAACAAAAAGATTATTTTCTAACGAAAAAAGGATTTTGTAACAAATTCAACATTTTTAATGAAAAAGTTGAATTTTTAAATAGAAAGATGATTTTTTAAACAAAAAGATTAATTTACTACCAAAAAAGGCAAACTTTTAACCAAAGAGAGGAATTCTGAAACAAAAAGTTGAACTTTTAAGAAAGAAAGAATTTTTTTCATTTTCAAGAATAATTTCAACTTTAATACTAAGTTGTTAAAATTTCAAACAAAAATTTGTAAATAAAAATGTTCATTTTAAGTTTAATTTACTACCAAAAAAGCCAATTTTCGATAAAATTCAAGAATTCTTAATTATGAAGTTGAATTTTTAAGAAAGAAAGAATTTTTTATTTTTTAAGAAATTAGTTTATCTATTATACTAGGTTGTTGAATTTTTAAACGAAAAGAATAATTTTATAACGAAAAAAAAAAGTTTGATAAAAATATTCAAGAATTCTTAACAAAAGTTGGATTTACTACTAAAAAATATGATTTGTTAAACAAATTGGAGAATTAAAAAATTCTGAATCAAGAAGTGGAATTTTTATGAAAGAATTTTTTTAATTTTTAAGAAATTAGTACTCCTGTATTACTAAGTTGTTCAATTTTAAACAAAAACAATAATTTTCTGATCAAAAAAACAATTTTTAACCAAATTCAGAAATTCGTAACAAAAGGTTCAAGTTTCAACAAAAAAGATGGAATTTCAAACAAAAATATGAATTTTCTAAAAAAAAAAGAATTTCGTAACAAATTCAACAATTTTCATGAAAAAGTTGAATTTTTAAATAAAAAGATGAATTTTTAAACAAAAAGATGAATTGCTAAACAAAAAGATGAATTTACTACCAAAAAGGCAAACTTTTAACCAAATGGAAGAATTCTGAAACAAAAAGTTGTTGAATTTAAAAAAAAAATTTGTAACTAAAAATATTCAGTTTTAAAGAAAAAGATTAATTTATTACTCAAAAAGGCGAATTTCCAATAAAATTCAAGAATTCTCAACCAAAAAGTTGAATTTTTAAGAATGAAAGAAAATTTTTTTAATTTTTAAAATAGAAGGCTGCCTTTAAAACCTAGTTGTTAAATTTTTCACTAGAGAGATAAATTTTGTAACAAAAAGTTTAATTTTTTGGCAAAAAAACAAATTTTTGAAAAAATACAAGAATTCTCAATAGATGTTAAATTTTTAAACAAAAATTTTAATTTAATACCAAAAAAGTCAATTTTCAATAAAATTCAGGAATTCTCAATTATGAAGTTGAATTTTTAAGAAAGAAATAATTTTTTTAATTTTTAAGAAAATAGATCAACTGTATTACTATGCTGCTAAAATTAAAAAAAAAGATTAATTTCCTAACAAAAAAAACGAATCAGTAAAAAAATTTAAGAATCCTCAACAAAAGTTGAATTTTTCACTAACAAAAGAAATTTTTTAACAAAAAAATTAATTAACTACCAAAAAGGCAAATTTTTAACCAAATTAAAGAATTCTGAAGCAAAAAGTTGAAATTTTAAGAAAGACATAATTTTTTAATTTGTATGAAATTAGTTTATCTATAATACTAAGTTGTTGAATTTTTAAACAAATTAGAGCATTAAAAGTTCTGAACCAAAAAGTTGGATTTTTGAGAAAGAAAGAATTTTTTTAATTTTTAAAAATTAGTACATCTGTATTACTAAGTTGTTGAATTTAAAAAAAAGAACAATTGTCTTATCAAAAAAAGAATTTTTTAACAAATTTAAGAATTCATAACAAAAAGTCTTCAAGTTTCAACTAAAAAAGATTAAATTTCAAACAAAAAGATTAATTTACTAACAAAAAAAAAGTATTTTGTAACAAACTTAGGAATTCTCTTGAAAAAGTTGAATTTTTAAATAAAAAGATGAATTTTTAAGCAAAAAGATGAATTTCTAAACAAAAAGATTAATTTACTACCAAAAACAGGCAAACTTTTAACCAAATAGCAGAATTCTCAAACAAAAAACTAAATTTTTAAGAAAGAAAGAATTTTTTTTATTTTTCACGAATAATTTTATCTTTAAAACTAAGTTGTTAAATTTAAAAAAAAAATTTGTAACTAACAATATATGTTTTTAAAGAAAAAGATTGATTTATCACCCAAAAAAGCGAATTTGCAATAATATTCCAGAATTCTCAACCAGAAGCAGTTCGACTTTAAAACCTAGTTATTACATTGTTCACTAGAGAAATGAAATTTTAAACAAAAAGTTGAATTTTCTATCAAAAAAATGATTTTTGAAAAAATCCACGTATTCTCAACAGATGTTAAATTAAACAAAAAGTTTAATTTACTACCAAAAAAGCCAATTTTCAATAAAATTCCAGAATTCTCAATTATGAAGTTGAATTTTTAATAAAGAAATTTTTTTTATTTTTAAGAAAATAGATCAACTGTATTACTATGCTGCTAAATTTAAAAAAAAAGATTAATTTCTAACAAAAAAAACCAATTTTAATAAATTTAAGAATCCTCATCAAAATGTTAAATTTTCAACTAAAAAAGATGAATTTAATGCCTTCACGATGATTTATTATGATAAAAGAGGGAACATTGCAGTTCACTTTTTCAGGGCTGACCGGAAACTGAGGTATCAGGTTATTTTGTTCTTAAGTATGCTCTCTAAGATGCCCATGATTGACCAGAGCGCCCCACCATAACCGTTGTCCCTATTGATGTTATTCGGGTGCTTTAAGATTTCGATTGCTTCTCTATGTTTTCTCCAATACAGACTTTGCCAAAAGAACAAGGGATTTTATATACTCCTGGATCACTCAGAGGTGCCTTTTTGTCTTTAGGGTTTTTTAACAGTTCTCCTATTTTCGCAGGTGTTTTAAATATGGTTTGGATGCTGTGTTTGTTGAGAATTCTTTCTATTTATTATGTGACACCTTGGATTTAGGGTAGGACGGTGGTCGATTTTCTGTCTCTTTCTTGATTAGGTTGTTTTGAATTTTTTTCTTGGGTGTGTTTCCTCATTGCCTTATCAATTGGTTTGATTGTGTAATCTTTCTGTATTAGGATTTTTTTAACGTTTTGTAATTACTATTGTAAATTATCTTTATCTGTTATAAAGACAGCTCTGTATACAAGAGAGTTGATGACCGATTGTTTTTGAGATGGGTGATGGGTATGGGTGGGTTTTCTGTCAACTTTATGTCCTGATGTATTATCCGATCTTTTCTAAACTAGTGCGTCCAAGAAGGGCTATTTTCCGTTTTGTTCAATATCCATGGTTAACTGGATATTAGGATGTCATTGATTAATGAAATCGAAAAACTTATTTAGTTCATTTAGTAACGGAATCAAAATACCGCTTTAAGCTTGGATTGATTGAAGATTTTTGTTTCTAATTGTTCCATAAAGATGTTGGCTATTACAGGTAAGATTGGAGATCCCATTGCTGCTCCTGAGGTTTGTTCATAGAATTAATTGTTGAAAGAGAAGTAAGTATTATTGAGACAATGCTCTATCAAAGGTATGACCTCGGGGCGGAAGTTTGAAAAAGATTTAATAATATCGACTGTATCAGAGATTGGAACTTTCGTAAAGAGAGATGTTACGCCGAAACTTACTATGGTGTCTTGGGGTTAAATGCGAATTTGTTTTATCTTTTTGATAAACTCAAAAAAGTTTTGGACGTGAGTAACAGAGTTTTTTATGAAAGGCTTGAGTTTATTAGCGAGGAAGCGTGCTGGCTTGTTAGTAGGTTAGTTTATTGCGCTGACGATCGGCATGAGTGGAATGTTCTTTTTGTGAATTTTTGGGAGTCCGTAAAGTCTTGGAGAGATAGGATTAGTAGGTATTAATTTAGGTATTGTTTCTCTGTCAAGTTTATTGTTTTTAAAAGGGTTTTTGTTTTAATGACTATTGTTTTTGTGGGGTCCCTCTTAAGTTTTTTGTATGTATCGTCAGTTGGAAGGTCCATGATTTTGTTGTTATAGTTTTCTTTATTCATTATTAATGTTGTGTTGCCTTTATCTACAGGTAATATTAAACTTTCTTTATAGTGATTGAGTCCCTAATTTGCCATTTTTTCTTGATTTGTTATGTTTGAGGAGGGCATTTGGGCTTGGTGTAAAATCTTGGCCGTCCTACGTCGTATATCATTCGCTTTTTCAGGTCTTAGATAAGACTGAAATCATTTCGTTGCTAAGAGGATGGACAGAGATGTTTTTTACTATGTTAGTTAGTGGTGTTTGCCTTACTGGAAATAATTTGTCAAATTTTCTTTTTTTTTTTGTGTTTGAAGATCTTCAATCCGTTGGGATTGGTCAAATGATATGCGGTCCAATGTAGACCAAATGTCAAATCTGAGATTATTTGATAAGAAAAGATGAAGTATTAATAGTTTCTGGACGTAGCGTGTAAGACCAATTTGGTGTGTTGTATTCTTTCTTTCAAGAGGATCAAACTTGTTTTATCCCAAATTGATTTGAATTTTGATGTCCCTAAGTTATTTTTCACTTGTAGGAATTTTGGGAAGATTTTGTTGTTGCTGAAGAAGTGAACTGCAATGTTCATGAAACGTCGCAAAATTCGTAGTTTTATACACTAAAGCACTAAATCTATTATTAATTTTAAAGTTAATAATAACCATTGTTATAAACAATTCTTGTGGCAAAATATTAAAATTTGAGTTTTCTTTAAATTATAAATTCCTTTAATCGCCAGAACGACTTTAGGAATTCCTAAATATAATAAATACTTAATTATATTTGATAAAAGACAAAAATCTAAATCTTTATAAATAAATTAGATAAACAAATTCAAAATTTTAGCTCTTGTGTATAGAAAAATTTTATTTGCACTGAAAATGTTTTAAGCTATTTAACGAATGACTGTAACAATAACCACTGTTATTAACAAATATTGTAACGAAGTATTTAAACTTAAGGTGTTATCCAATTTACATTTTCTTTGAATCTTTGCAAAACTGGGGGTTTGCCTACAAAGTCCGTGGGTTTTTGTCAAAAGATTTTGTATTGAGTGAATTGTGATTGAAAACCCGACTTTTTTCAAGCAAAACTTTTAACATTTAGAATTTGTTTATCTAAATTGTTTCTAAACATTTAGGTTATTATATTGTTCTAATATTATCAAAGATACATTTTTTAGAAACATCCGCAGATATTCTAGCACGTAAAGAAAATTTAAATTTTATAAAAACTTAAATTTAAATATTTCGTCACGAGAATTATTTATAACAATGATTATTGTTCACTTTTAAAATATTGTTGTTACCAGCAGTCATTTGTCCATCAGCTTAAAACATTTCTAGTGTAAAAACTTTTTTTCTATACGAAAAGAGAAAAAAATTTCAATTTGTTATATAATTTGTTTATAAAAATTCAAATTGTTATACTTTATCAAATATTATTAAACAATGATTATTTTGAGGAGTACCTGAAGTCAATAATTTCTGTTATTAAATATCATTCCTACATTAATATGAAGCACATTTTGCAAACAGAATTTTTTTTTACTGATTATAAGACTATTTGCTAATTTGTTCATAAAATTTGTTTATAACAAAAAAAGCGGAATAATGAACAGAATTATTTGTATTCTATGAGTCCCTAAACATGCATTTAAGACAATGTAAATTTTACAGAATTAGTTATTAAAGCGTGAAAAATTGTTACGTACAAAATTTCTGATTTGCCATACTTTGAGTGAAAAAGTTATTAATTAACAAATAGAGAAGACAAAAGTTCGGAAGGTCAAGCTCTTTAGAATTCAATAAACTGTAATATAAAAAAAATCAAATTCGTAACAAATTTGAAATTTTTGAACGAAAAACTTACATTTCCTCCCAATGTGCGCCGAGTATTCCATCGACTGTTCTCCAGTGGTAGTGTCCGGTTGTAGTTAGACATAACTTCACGCGGCACACAACGGAAAAAAATGACTTCGTTCAAAATAACGTACAGCCAACAAATCTGGACCGATTTAGACAAAAAAAGTTTTTTAAAATAAGCCTATAAGATTTTTAAGAGAATTCTTGATGCTGATTTTCAAATTAGGCTTTAAATTTTTTTATAAATAAACAAATATGACGAAAAAATATGCCATTTCTTCTATTTGACGTTCCCGGTGCTTGTCAATAACATAAAAATTGTCAAAATCACCTAAATTTTATAGAGTGACATTAGTTAAAGATATTAAAATATTATACAATAAACAAAAAAAGTTTTTATTAACAAATTATTTGTTGAAAGACTGTTTTTTAACATTTTTACATAATTGTGCGTTTTTTATGTTATTTTGCAAGAAATTTGGATAAAAGCAAGATAATGATGAAAAAATTTTTTCTTAAGATTATTATTCTTAACACTATAAACAAATTTATTGAAAAAATGCATGAATTAAAAATTTTTTCACAGAAAAATTCGTTTTTTTCGATTTAATTTTTAAAATTAAGAAATTTATGATAATTTTAGAAAAATTCATAATTTGTTGATAATCTTTTGATTTTTTAAACATATGTAATAAAAAAATTCTTTATTTGGGCATTTGTCGGCAGAAAAATTCATTTTTTTAATACCAGTCCTTTCAGTTCGGAACTTCATGATAATTTCAGCGACATTAATAACTCGTTGATAAATTTTATGATTTTCTAAAAAAAAATTTAATAAAAAAAAATGCATAGATAAGGCATTTGCTGACGGAAAAATGCATTTTATTCGATGTCAGTCTTTTTTAATTGGAAACTTCATTATAATTTTATTAAAATTCATAATTTGTTAATAAATTATATATTGTTATGTGTCAAAAGTAGTTAGTTGAGAGTTACTGGGAAATCAACGCAAGGGGCCACTCGATCTCCACTCAATTTTCTAAAAGTAAAATAGAGCGAAGGTCCTACGTGGCCACTTGACGATTTCACAGTTTCCAAAAACGACGAGCTTGCTTTCCCCTTGAGTGAGTCATCCAACTAACAATAGCCCGAGTAACGGTACTTTTTCCGGAGGGCCAAAACTACGGTTGTGAGCAAGCAAACGACCTTGCTAACAGCCGTGGGAAAATTTTCCATCCTCGTTTAGCCGCCTACGCCAGCCTTTTCCTTTCTCCCCTTTCAGCGCGCAAACCTCGTTCTCTCTCTTTCCATCCACTAGCTTTCTCTCCCTTTCTCGCTCTGGCGTACGGCAAAGTGACCTCCGGGGAGCTCAACCAGTGCTCGGGCCACATAACGAATGAAGCTTTAACTTGATAATATTTCCTCTCAATTTTACGGAAATTTAAAATCTAAATGAAATCAAAAAATGCGAGGATCCAAATGAATATAATGTACACGTCCTTTTCCCCGCGATCAGGTTAGGAATATTAAATACATCCATTAATGTACGTGTACTCAAGTAAATTGTGTACACGTACATTAAAAGTTCTAGTAAATTAA
>JAAAKG020141601.1:0-11818 GCA_010014905.2 Druon quercuslanigerum | reverse complement strand
GAATTCCGTGAATTTCTTGAATTTTATGAATTCCTTGAGTCAAGTGAATTCTTTAGATTCCATACATTCCTTGAATTCCATACACTCCTTGAATTCCATTAATTCCTTGATTTAAAAAAATTCCTTGAGTTCTTAGTAATTATAAATTCCGAGAATTTAATTATTTCCCTGATTTTCTGGCTTTCCGTAAATTGCGTAAATTCTGTAAAATTCCTGATTTTTTAATCCTGTGAATTTCGTCCATTCCGTCAATTTATTGATTTCTGTAAGTTACGTGAATTTATTGTATTCTTTGAGTTTGTTAAATTCTATGAATTTCGTGAATTCTGTACAATTTTGGGATTTATTGGATTCTTTAAATTCCGGAAATTCGATAAATCCTTTCAATTCCTCACATTCAAGGAATTCTATGCATTCTTTAAATCTAGTGACTTCCCTGTACTTCATGCGCATGTGAATTCCTCAGATTCTGTGAATTTCGTGAATTCTCTGAATTCCGTGAATTCTTTGAATTCCGTGAATTCTCTGAATTCTTTGAATTCCGTGAATTCGTTGAATTATTTGAATTCTGTGAATTCTTTGCATTCCGTGAATTCTTTGAATTCCGTGAATTCTTTGAATTCCGTGAATTCTTTGAATTCCGTGAATTCTTTGAATTCTGTGAATTCTTTGAATTCCGTGAATAGTCCCATGAAATCTAGTCCCATGAAGTCGCCGTACCAATGTCAAAATAGTCAAGGAAAAATTTTTCATCTAGAATGCTAACGATAAACATCACTAATTATTCCTAATTAACGACTCCTTATCAAATCTCGCATTTTTTCCACTAACATTAACGACACATATATTTATATTTTCTTCCTGATAGCAGAATAGAATTCAACACAGTAAAATGAGCAATCCCTCTTTCAAAAGTTAGTTCAAAGAGCATTACTAATCCAGAGACAAACGCTTTGTGCTTTTTAACGATCCACTCCTGACTCCTTTTATACGTAGCATTAGAGTCCTCTCATATACAAAATAAAAGCGTCATTCCTGCTTCCATAAAATTTGAGATTTTTCCGATCAGCACATACTGGATGCGCACTCCAGCAATTTTATTTCATATCTCTAATTTTATGATCCACCGGTAGTCATATCTTCTTTTTATTTCGGACCGATTTTAGTAGATGGCTGGATAGCTTTAGAGAGCTGTGAAAACTCTCCTAAAGGAAAATGTTGAGTCACGAAGATGGCTTTGAGTGTCCTTCCGGGAAAGAGAATCTTATTTTAAGTTTCAGAATAGTATTATGGAATATCATAATCTTGTAGGGAAAGGTGGAGATAAATTGAAGAACACTTTTCTAAAACGCCAGCAAAACTCATGAAAAATGTTTAAATACTCATCCCGAATTTCGGGATGTTCTAAAGAAATAAAAAAAAATGGTCCATCATTTCAAAAACATGTATAAAACAAATGAAAAAGGTTCCTTTGGTCTTAACGAGTGGGCACCCTTTCATTTGCTTTCTTCGAGAGGAAACATCATTTGGACACATTCAAATAAACAATTTCAATCCAAAAAATTTAAGTCTAGTGAACTCTTAGATATCTACTTTAAAGTTCATAGAAAGTAGCATTGGTTTTATATCATCACAATCATTGAATGTGTTTTAAGAGTGACCGTCTTCTTCTCTTCTATCTTAAACTTTTTGAAGAAATATTGATGATCAAGTAGGCTTCAAAGCCGCCTAAGGCGCCAAATTGTGGCGTCACGGACAGAGACGAACTATTTCACTGGGGATATAGGATTCCCATTGATCAAGTGGTTAACTTAGTTGAATTCGGAACATCGTCTTTGCATAGGGGTATTGTCTGACCAATCCTGAACGTCATACGACAACTATAGATACCCGGGTTGCATGACAAATGTACTAATCGGCGTTCGTTCGGTATGTGTAGACAGTATGGTAAGCCCTTGTCTACTTACTCCTCCATTATCACTAAGCGCACGTCCTCTGATTGATGTTTTCATTTGGTTCAATCTCAATAAAACGACCACGCTAATTATATAGTTATTGCCAAAGAGAAATTGTTGAATGATTGATGCACCTTTGCAAAACAAACGCACCTGATGTACTAAATCATGTCAAGAATAACTGATGAATGATCTATTAATAAATTACTATTGATATGAAACATCAGAACATAGAATTGAAGACCATTTTTCCAAATCTTCGTGTGTCCATTGATCAGTTGACGGCTCTTTTTAGGCATCATTGCCCTAATTTTCTAATTCGTGTCTATTGTTTTTTAATTTTTAGGTTTCAAGTACGTGTCTTAATTATTAATTTCGTTTCTGGATTTATATTTCTCCGTTAAAAACCATAACGAAGTTACGGAATGACAATGTTTTTGATCGACGAAGTGTGTCCGAGCGCATAAGGTTGACTTTCTACAATTTTTTTTTTGAAATTATATAGCCTTGCTGCAATACTCTACTGAGTCCACAGGTTACAGAAACCCAATTAAGTACCTTATATGTCGCCTATAAAAATTTTATTTTCAGCTTATACGCTCCATTAGTCTCAATTATTTTCTGGAAGAGAATATGAAGCTGTGTTTTTAAATAGACTGCTCGTTATAGTATGAATGTGAATATTCTTGTCTTTAGTATGTAATGAAAATGCGTTCATTATCGAGCGCGTTCTATAAATCGGTGAAACAAGTAACGTATTGTTATTAGTAGGCGGTATGTGTAATAATTTACGCTATCTGGAATTAAAGATCGAAATCTGAAATAAAATTATATTTAGTAAATACGTATCTATAAAATTTTTTATACCTTCGAATACAAAACTAAAAATCATGTAAGCGTATCGTCCTGTAATTTGAATAATGCATTTTTAACCTAATTGTATATAAATTACTATCTCTAGCGCGATAACTTCCAGAATTTAAGAAATTCAAATTATAAAAAAATTGATCTAAAATCCCATTTTACGTCCAATAATCTTCTTTGGTAATTACTTTGTTAATTACAGAACGGAAACAACGATGCTATCTCTATGAAGTATAAAACACCAAAGATATTCATAATAAGTACATCAGAGATAAAGAACGTAAGATAAAATCAAGATTCATGAAAACTCACTGTTAAATATAATAAATCATTTAGCATAAATTTTGTGTAACTTACCTAAATTAGTTTTTAAATTAGTAGACAAATCTTTTTGTTTATAATTATAAAGCATTTTCTTCATTCTAGTATTAAGAAGTCTGTCAGTATATTCCGCGTAAGTAATCTTATAAATCTTGCAAGTGAGCTTGTAGACCACACCACTTTCTTCAAACTTATCTAAAAGATATTTGCTAAAATTAATTATTAAATCCATTTCAAATGGTATACGGAAAAGAGTATAGATCTTAGTTCTTTCTGATTATCTGCAGGCAAAAGATTAATTTGTTTTTGATTTGTTGAATTCTAATTAGCATATATTTCTCAATCACTGTTGTTGGTAATCATTTATTAAAAGGATGTTTCTATAAAGATTTAAGTTTCTTTGGTGAAATGAAATGTGGGACAAACCTAGAGCATTGTCAACTAAGTTTTTGATTACTGTAACTTTGTTTTGAAGAGGATGAGCAGAAAAATAATTTAATATTCAACCTAAATTTGTACTTTTACTATACCAACTGGAAATAATATCACCATCCTGCCCTTTAATTACTTCTTTGTCAAAAAAACTGATTTAATTTTGTTTCTATTTCATGGGCAAATTGAAGTTTTAGATCAGAACTGTTAAAAAAATCGAAAACTATCTGCAATTTTGCGAGAGGAACACATAATAAGGAACCATGAATATACCGAAAGTAAAAAGGAAAAGCAAAATCTAATTTCTTGAAAGAAAAGAACTCCAAACCCTTCATAATTATTAACGCTAAAATCGAAAAAGTGAGTGAACCAATAGAAGCATCAAACTTGCCTATAAAAAGATCCATTTAATTTAAAATCAGTTGTGCTCATACTGAAAACTATCATTTTGATAAAATCTTTCTGACATAATCCTGCACCTCTTTTAATATTGTGCCATTTATTTATAATTGTTTGCTTAACTAATTCATAGGGTACACTTTGAAACATTGCAACAACGTCCGAAAAAATCATTACATGGTCTTCCCGAACCGTTTTCTTAATCATAAGTTTTTTTAAATTCACATCTATTAATACTTGAAATAACTATTTTCCAAGGATAGCCATCTTTCCGAATCTTTCTCAAACTATAAGATCTGGCAAGAACTTTGTCTTCAATACTATTGTCAGTCCATCTTATATCTTTCCTAAAAGTCTTTTCTTTCTCCAATTGCCAAGCATCTTGAGAGGGTTTATTTTTATTTGTTTTAACGGATATTCATTTATTAAATCAAAATTATCATGATTGGAAATTAAGTTTCTACATCCCTAACATAAATCTGATTTTTTATACAAACAGTAATGTTTCCATGAACATTCATGCAATTACATCAGGGTTGTTTTTAATCAAACTTGTCGTTATCATTAAATCTTTAGAGCCCTTACAATAAATATTACTAATGTGCAGACAATTTTTATCAAATCTAAATTCAGATAACTTTTTTCATTCTTGATAATCTCTTACATTTCTTCCTATAATTTGTTAGTCAAAGAGCTTTCAGCTTATCCAGTTACGAGTCATCGTGCTCTAGTCGTTCTTTTTTACAACTTTATCGACATCTTATCAAAATTTAAGATCTATACAGCACTATACAATTCCCCTCATAGTAGGTGAATGTTTTCCAATCCCAAAGTTATGGCACATAGCCATAAAAAGTTGTCATAGCCTTCCAACTCATATAACATCTGAGACAAGTTTATGCTCATATAACGATTTTCGGAATAGATCATTCTGGTGTGATGTAATCTGAGTAATAAATTCTTCATGATATTTAGAGTTTAGGTTTCCGAACTCCTCAATGATATATTGTGTCATTTAATTTCCGCAGTAACTGGACATAGGTTGTCGAAACACGAAGTCAGAGCAGTAGTGGGTCAATCAACGGCAACATCTCCATCATGTGAAAGTTTCACGATGAATTAGATAGTGGTTACATCGTTCTGATGCAAGGGTTGAGTTGGTGAGAATGCACACGAAGTATTCAGACAACCAGAAACAAATGGATTCGGTTTACCGTTACAGACATCCCAAGTCTGTGTGTATGCACTCGTGATGTTGATTTCCCGCAGTGCGTTTGCTTAGGCGAAAACACATGGATAAATGGACACACATAAATGTGGCTGTTTCATCTAAATTGTCAATACCAACAGTTAGAAGCTATGTTAGCTTGAAAATTAAAACAAAATTTGAATATGCAATCAAAAGTTAATTAAGTAATTTAGCAAATAATTGTCGCTTTTTGGAAGCTTCATTTTTAAATCGAGCTCTGCGTAACTATGGTGAGTTATAGGCTATTATTAAATTAGGTAACAACTTTTTTCGGAGGTGGGGGGTAAAAAAAAATGTACCATATGTTACGTGTAAGTGGTTAGAGTGTAAATGAATAATGTTATGTAATCTTTTAACAAATCAACCCTAGAGGAAATTTATGAATAAAAAATGATAGTAAAAAAATGATAGCATAAGGCAGACTTCATACTCTTCCCTCCTTTCCCCTCTTTGGTAATTTTTAATGAAAATCCTCTTTTTCCATTGTTTTCAAGATTCTTCATCTTTTTCCCCTTTTTGTACTTTTTGCACTTTTGTAGAAACTATATTTTTCCGTATTGAAAATTCATGTTTCTTGGTTGATAATGAATTTTTTTTTTGAAAATTCAAGTGTATTTTGAGAAACTTGTATTTTTTGTTTAAAAAATTACCTCTTTAATTCTAAGTGCAACTGCTTTTAGTTGAAATTTGTTGTGAAAATGTAATCGTTTGGTTGAAAATTCAACTCTTTATTTAAGAATTTAAACATTTTGTTGAAAGCTAAACTATTTGGTTGTAAATTAAACTAATTTTATAAAAAATCAATCATCTTGTTGATAATTCAACTATCTTATTATAAAGTCATATTTTTGGTGAAAAATTTAATTGACTTATTGAAAATTCGTCCAATTAGTTTAAAAATTCACCTTTCTTAATTAAAAATTAATATTATTGAGAAAATATTGTTAAAAAATTTATTGTTTTTGGTCCAAATTTAACTTTTTTGTTAAATATTTACCTTTTTAGATAAAAAATTTGTCCTTTCGGATTGAAAAGCTTATTTCTTTGTATTTAATATACGCAAATATATATATTTTTTTTTAAGAATTCAAATGTCTTCTGAAAAAATTGCCTTTTGGCTAAAAAATTAAAATAGTTGATTCAAAACGCAACTGTTTTTAAATTAAGTTATTTTTTTTATGAAAATTTATTAATTTGGTTGACAGTTTAAATATTTAAATAAAAATTCTACTTATTTCTTAAAAAATTTATTTATTTTTTTGATAATTAAACTATTTTTTCAAACAGGTTTACTTTTGTCAAGAAATCAGCTAATTTGCTCAGCATTCGTCTTTGCAGATTTTTTTTTTTTGAAAATTCAAAAATGTCGTTACAAATGTAAGTAATTCGCCAACAATTTAATTATTTTTTAAGAATTGTTTTTTAGTTAAAAAATGCACTATTCGGTAGAATATTGATATAAATGATTAAAATTTTGTCTTTTTGGTATAAACATAATCATTTTGGTAAAATATGAAACAATTTCGTTCGCAAATTTAGTTTTTGTGAAAAAAAAATTTTAAATATAACTGTTTGAGTAAATTTCATTATTATGTTGAGCAGTTTATTATTTTCTGAAAAATTCTACTATTTTGTTAGAAACTAATATTTTCGGTTGAAAATCCACCTTTTTAGATTTAAAAGTTAACTATTTTCTAACAGCAAGTGTCTAATCGTCTTTAATACAATACAGCTAAAAATATTTTGAAAAATTACATATTCTATGGGTAGGAAGGGGGGGGGGGGTCGAACCAGTTTGATACGATTTCTTACACCGATAAGGAGAGTTGCAAAAAATGTCGAAATAATGTGTTACGTAATTTATGGAAAGTCCCTCAGCAGTGCTTGAAACTAAGATTAAGTCTTCCGTTTACAAACTTTATCCTCTGAAGAGGATTTATGTGAGTATACGTTTGTGATATGTACTCATGCTCTCTGTTTCACTGCTTTTGTTTACTTGTTCAACACTGAATTTTGGTCTGGTCTTGAATACGAACCGGAAGGTGTTTTACTGAACTCGGGACAAACAATTCTAGGAGAAGTTGAAATTAACACACAGTAATAATATCAGTGAGACCAAATATTTCAGTATTCATCTTAAATCAAGAGAGAAAAAACTAATATTTAAAAAAAGTAAACTATCATCAGTGCTTTTAGTGGTATTATTACTGGTAATATTTTATTGATCTAATTTAGATTAATTACAATCTTAAATAAGTTCTAAAATTGATAAATATTTACTGTTCTCGATAAATTAATATACTAGAACTCCAAGGATAAGAGAAACTCGGGAATAGGAGCTCCAAATATACGAGCGTGAAAGGGGCCCCCACTGCTGCGACGTTTAGTTTTCGGGGAATATGCGTGAGAACCCACAGGGGCCTACTGCGTGCATGCGCACGTCGACTTGAAGGCAGCGCGCACTCACGTGCGCCTGACTCTTAAATGGGGCTGGGTAGAGGGAAAAAAATCCGCTCACACCTTTGGAGTCGGGACGCTAATGTCTGTTGGGCGCTCGTACCTTTGGAGTCGTAGAATATCTGGGTTGTATTTTTGATTCAAATAAATGATCCTTCTTCCACGGTCTGTAATAAGATTGCCCGCGCAGCGATCTAAGATATATTTGCTAATTATAATTTTTTTAAATTAGTATTTTTATTAATAGTTTTACGCCTGGTCTTTATTTATTTTTTTAAAATTACAGAATATTTCGAAAGAACAGTCAATTTACTCTTTTATTATTTTGCATTAGGAGCTTGTAACCAAAATTCAGAGTCGATCAGTAAAAGAGGAATCTTTGATCCTGAAATTTTACGTTTATGTAATATTCGCATGGAGAACACATATTTACATGCTACACTGAATATTCGTCCCACGGTTGGAAAATTTGCGCAATACATCGCATCGGAAGTCTGGGTCTACCGAACATTTGTACCCACTGAGTCAGTTTATCATGCACAATAGACTTGTTAGGATACTATTAGTCACTGCAATATTGATATATTCGACTCAACATTTTTTTTGAATAGAAAAATGGTCATTTTATTAACAAAAGAACAAATAATTTTCTTAAATATACAGGGTGGGACATTTTAATCTATCCACCCCAAAATATCCGGAATTAAGCGGTATATAAAAAAATTGTACAGACAAAAGTTGCTCATGACAATGGGGGCCATCTTTCTTGAAAATTGTTTTTGACCTTGAAATCAATTTTCAAGGTTATTTAAAGGTCACATTGATTTTTTTAAATGGGAACCCCTATTTCTGAAATTAGAATCTGAAAGAGTCAGAAATTTTGCGTCCGAAATGATAGTTAAGAATCAATTTTCACAAGGTCAAATAAAGATTTAATCAAGGCAAAATTTCAAAAATCATGCTTAACATGATTTTTTTGTTTTCTTTTTTTAACACGTTTGAACAACACAAAGCTGGGGGGAATTCGGGACCAACGACCTCAATCACCTTGACATTGAGGCCAACTTGGAAGGTGATTCGCAGGTCAAGGTTTGGAGTTTGTTCAAGAAAAAGAACATTTTGACCTTCGAATGACCTTCCAAGTTTGCCTCAACGTCAAGGTTCTCAAAGTCAGTGGTCCCTAATGCACCCCAGCTTTATGTTGCCCAAACGTGTTTAAAGAATTAAACAAAAAATTTAGTTCTGCATGATTTTTGAAATTTGACTTTGATTTAACCTTGATTTGGCCTCGGTAAAATTGACTCTAACTATCATTTCGAACACAAAATCTTCCCTTCTTTTAAAATCTAACGTTCAAAATAGAGGTTTCTATTTAAAAAATCAATGTGACCTTCAAATAACCTTTAAAATTGATATTTATGGTCAAAAACGATTTTGCAGGAAGATGGCCTCCATTTTCCTGGGCAAAATTTGTCTAAATGATTTCTTTGTATACCGCTTATTTCCGGAGATTTTGGGGTGGATAGATCAAAATGGCCTACCCTGTATTTTAGAAATTTCTTCGATATTTTAGAAAAGGCTGAATGATTGAAAATTGTTTGTTTTAATGGACTGAGTTTTTAATATTAAATATTTCCATTTGCATAGTGGCTTATAGCTGAAAGCTGATCAAAAATCCATAAAAGTTGTTATAATATTCAAAATCATTCTAAATTTCTTAATATTAAATACGAGAAATTCAGAATTACTAAAATTACTCAAACTACAAATAAAATTATTTCTAAAATATTCTTTTGGAAAAATTATTTTTGGCCAACAGTTCTGGTTATGTCCACCAAAGATGTTTTTTTTTAGAATTGCGATTCTTCAGAAAAACTACATTAGAATTGACCAAATATTAAGAAAATAAATTTTCTCTGACAAAATTATAAACAAATTGATTTTAAACAATTTTTTTATACATATTTTTCGTTTTGATAGTAAAAAACGTTATAACAAAAATTATTCGCTGAGAAATATATCTGCGAATGTGTCATGAAAGATAACAATAAAAATATAAAAGATTAATTTTTTGTAAAAGCGACATGAAATACACAAAATATAGCAGAAAATGGTTGCTAAACCAAAAAATGTCTACGAATTTGTCAGTATATATAATTTAGTATAGGATGCGTAGTTTCTATGTTTTTCGTAAAAAAATAACATTAAAATATAAAAAGCAAAATTTTTGGAAAAAGGAAAAAAAAAATTATTTACTTTAAAAATATCTAAAAAATGTTTGACTATTCGTTTTTGGATAGCACAAGTAATTTTTGTTTAAACTGGGATAAAGTTTTTTAAAAAAATCAAAATTTTTGAGGTAGCTACAGAGAAAGATTAATTTCAACTTAGGAACAAATATAACCGTAATTGTAAAAAATAAAGTATTTATATACACAATATAATCTGAAGTTGAACATAATATAAAAAGTATGCTTTTCAGACAGCTTTTAATCGAGCACGAAACACGAGATACATAATTAGAATGAGTTCGGTAAAGCCAAATGAGCTTTAACAAAAGAGAATTCACAATCACCAAATTACGATTTTCGATTACCTTCAATTTTAAAAGTTCCCTTTATAAGTGTGAAGGAACTATAAATACTGAGTACGTAGCGCGCGGTAAATAAGTGATCGAGCGCGAAGCAGAAGATAAATATATTATTAAGAGCAAAGCATGCGATCTAACAGGTGCGCAACCTAGATACATGACGTGAATGAATAATACGGTTATATGAAGGAGGTTTTTAATTCTTCACAACTGTTGTTCAAATAAATTTGGTAATGCTCTTTCATAATTTATATAGTTAATTTTGGCATACAAATATTATTTAAACAGAGATATTATACGAAAATGTGCAGCTACTATTTTTTTTAGTTTGATCAATTAAAAAAACTACTATTTTCAAATAACTTAAGAAATCCCCACTTTTATTCCCTATTTTTGTCTGATCATAATTAAGCATCTTTTTATAAAATATTAATATTGGTCAGGGCCTTATCAGCGCCTCTTTTTAAAATTGTTTATATCTATCTGCCAGCCAATCTTTTTTAGTTAAATTAACGAGATTAGGTTTATAAATAATCCAAGATTTTATTTTAATGCCCCATTTTTTCCCGATCTTAATTAAACATCTTTTATTCAAAATAGAAATACTAGTCACGGCCCCGTCAGCGCCCCTTTTAAAAGTATGCAATCTAAGAAAATTTATGCACGATAAACGCCTGATCCTTCAAAAACCCAGCTCAAAGAAGGTATGTATGTTTAAAATATGTGCTTTAAACACACTATAAATGCACTTTGCATGGAGGAAAGAAGCAGAAACTTAATAACCTTTTACGTGAAGGTTATTCTGTGCCACGATGCATTCCACTTTTGCGGCTTTTCTAAAAGCACACAAAAGTACAAGGGCAGTTACGATTTTCAACTTGAGACCATAATGGGCTCATGCATAAATATTTTATAAAAATGTGTGCGTCAAAGAAAGCAGGCACTCTTTATGATTTTGAGTGTTTATGCGAAGTGTCGAGAACTCTTTTTCCTCGCAACGCTTTTCACTGCAGATGTGGGAAATCGGCTAATGTGGCGCAGTAACTGATGTGGCACACTAAGGTGGTCCAAAAACATATATGTAAAAATTTGAATTTTCACTTTTGGCGATCAATCCCCCCCTCCCCTTAATTTCGTTGCTTTCGCAAAAATAAATATTTTATTAAAGAAAAAATTGTCATTGATGAAAGAAGGCAAATGAGTTAAAACTTTCGTCAAGTTTGGAGTGCGACGTTTGGCTGGCCTTGATTCGCCAGCCTCATCAGGCTAATTTATTAAAACAAAGAAAACACTACACAAGTACACAGTATAAATTAAAAAACAAATTAAAAAAATAAATTACCATCAACATTTAGTAAATTAAAAACATAAAATTTTTTAGGGGGTTTAAATTGAGTTAAAACTAAAGACCGCATATTGGTCCGGTTGTAATGACCGTCTAAAGTCAACTGAAGAGACAAAACCATTGTGTCGCTATAATATAAACGTATTAGTAAATAAATTCGTCGATCGTACAAATTTAATTCTGTCTTATTAAAATTAAACATCTAA
>JAAAKG020141600.1:0-11818 GCA_010014905.2 Druon quercuslanigerum | reverse complement strand
GAAGTCTACGCTATAAAAGCGAGCGGCTTAGAGAAAAGGTTTGGATGGATGTTAGTTTTTAAGAGGTAGTTGTAAGAAAATTCTGTACAAAATCGAAGTGTATGAAGTCATTTTGTTAAGGCTAGTAGGCCGGAAAAAAGGGTTTATCTTATTTAATATTGATTTAAAATTGACGACCGTCTTTTATGAGACAACACTTCGTTTATTTGAAAAAATTTAATCTTTATCTAATACGTATTTTCTCTGTATATAATATATTCTACATTAGTTGTATCTTTTTACAGGCCAAATAAATGTTTTTGACTAATGATGGTTCAAATAGTGAGGGAAACGTTGTAGAAGAAATATCGCACCTCTTCTTTTTTGAGATTCATTTCCATAACAAGCTTCGCTACTTGATACAAAAAAAGGTGGAGACTAAACGTACAATAATATTAAATTACTACTTGCCACACTTTAATATTGCCCAATAACTTTTTCGAAAGTATATATTATACCAAACTACTTTTTTGTATGATTTTGGTATATCCAAATAAGTATTTGGCACCATTTTTATTTTACCGCATAACTATTTGACGAAATGTTTATTTTACCTAGACGCCACTTTAAATAACTGATTGAATCGATTTGAAATCAGGCAGGTTGTACACTTGAAATTGCAGAATCTCTCGAGAACGAAAGGTGTTGTTTTTAGAGGAAATTAGGCGATAAGTATTTTTGCAATTTGTGACAAAAAATTGTTTACGGAGTTATGCGTATTTGAATTTTTGGCTTTGTTTTACCAAAAACCCCAAATACAATTTTCTCAAAAAAGCCACACTTATATTGTTTTCCAGTTCTACAAAAGTTCTTTTACTTATTTATGATATCTTGCACCTGCCCTTCTCGGACGGGGAAGGTATCTGGAAATGGTGATTTTCAAGGATGCTAACCAAATTCAAGCTTACGTCCTTGAATATGGTCCCATTTTGGTGGATGTGAAAGGCCTCATTGAAGCGACGACTATGGCGGTTATGACAGCGATGCAGGCAGCCGGAGTACAAAATCAACCACGTAACGAGCCTAACCAACAAAACCAGCAAAGTATTGGGAATGCTTTTCTGAGCTTCTCACACGAACTAAAAAAATAGAAGCGCGACTGTCGAAAATTGGAGAAAAATTGTCAGTTTACTTCCAAAAAAAAACTTCAATTAATCAACAGGATTGGGACTTTACGAGCTGGTATAAATACGGTTTATATATTGCGTTTGTTGAGAATTCTTCATATTTGTTCTGTGAGACCTTCGATGTAGGGCAGGTTAAGCTTGATTTTTCTCTTTCTCTTTCTTTAGTAGGTTGTGTTGACTTGCTTTTTAATTTATTTTATTATTCCTTTGTTTTGTTTGCTTGTGTAACCGATTTGTATTAGGATTTGGTTAACGTTGGTTAATTCCTTTTGTAATTATCTTTGTCTGTAATGGAGACAGCTCTGTATGCAACGAAGTTGATGACCAGTTGTTTTTAATATGGGTGGTTGTGGGAGGAGGCATGTTGGTAACTGTATGTATGGGTGGGGTTTCTGAAAACTTCACGTCCTAATGTTTTATTACATTTTTGTTAAACTAGCACGTCCAAGAAATGAAATTTTCCGTTTTGTTCAACTTAAAGATTTTAGTTTTCTAGATGTTCCATAAAAATGTTGGCTATTATAGATGAGACTGGAGAACCCAATTGCTACTCTTGAAGTTGTTTTTGTAGAATTGGTTATTGAAAGAGAAGTAAGTATTATTGAGACAGGTATGTGATAATATCAATTGTATTAGAGATTGGTACTGTCGCAAAGAAAGATACTATGTCGAATTTCCCTAGGATGTCTTGGGGTTGAATGTGAATCTGTTGTATCTTTTTTATAAAGTCACATGAGTTTTTGACGTGAATCATAGAGTTTCCCGTGAAAGGATTTAGTTCTTCGGTAAAGAAGGGTGCTAGGTTCTAAGTTAGTGAGTTTCTTGCGTTGACGATCGGTCTGAGTGGAATATTGTTTTTGTGGATTTTTGGGTATCCGCAAAGTCTTGGAAAGACGGGATAAGTAGGTGTTAATTTAGATATTTCTTTTGTGTCATCCATTGTAAGTTTTTTGTATGTATATTCAGTGAGAAATTTCATGATTTTTTATAGTCTTCTTTATTTATTATCAATATTATTTTGCCTTTGTCTGCGAGAAGTTGTGCTTCGTGTAAAATTATCGCCATAATCGACGTAAGCAATGCTTCTTTTCATATTTTTTTAATTCAGTTACTTTGTTCTTGCAGAAATAGAAAAAGTCTTCACAAGTGGTTTCTGCCCATAAAGGTGGATTTTTAAAATTCACATCTTTAATATTTATACTTTCACGCCAACGTGTCAATTGTGATCTACCATATTCGCCTATTTTATGTGACACCCATTCTTTATCCTGGTCACAAATTGTGAGATCATAACAATCTTCGCTAATCGTGCTGATCTGCTCAAAAATTGTCTTAAGAGTTTTTGGTGGACAGAATTCACTGCATACGTAGCAGAATGAATCAGGTTCTCTTTTACAATGATGTTTTGAGGTACTAGCTTCAAGCTCAACTTATCATTCAGTACCATTAGATGGTCGAGTTGAGGATTTTTTAGTTTTATTTATAAATACCAAGAGTATATTATAGACGCACACAGTAGGGATAACTCCTTAGGGCCAAGTGTAAGGGCTTTTCGACTTTTACAAGAACAACGTTAACTTGTCGTCGAACACACCATGGAAATACGAATTATTCTATGCTTACATCCGCTTTCAGGGCAGTTGTCATTGTTCACAGAATCTGTCCGAGTTGCAGGATTTCGTTACTCGTTCAAGCAACAAGATCATACTGAGCGAAAATCTCGTTCAGCACTATCAAAATAACAAACGTGCATGCATCACCTGATATCTCTGGGATAAAACATACAATTATGCAGTACGAGAACGTGCGAAATGTTGGTCCGAACGGTTGTTATGTATATAATTCTGTTGGCAGCATGAACTGATTTCCGTCTAGCTTTAAATATCCGCTAAGCGAGAAATCGGACGAGTGGAGTCTGGTCTGTTGAGTTCAAAGTTTTTCTGAAGTTACGCATCAAAGTTTAAATGCTGGCACTGTGGTACTGAACCGTCTCAAGGATTTGTACTCAGCGACCTAGAAAATATAGGATAATATTAGTTTGCATTAAAAAATGCATGTCACGTCAGAAAACCACAATGACTCTGGATTCATACTCAGCGACCTCAAAAACATAGAAAATGACCACTTTTCATAGACAGGAATGAAAGTGCCCCGCACAAAATGCATGAAAAAATGTCATTCGGTGGGTTTGGCTAAAACTTGGTAATTTTTCATGTTATAAGGGCCCAATGAAACATCCATAAAACTTTTTTTTAAATGTGCGGCTTTAACGCTATATAGTGCCAAACGCTCAAAATCAGAGCATACCATATATCCGTGTAGCATTAACAGCAAGAACGACGACAAAATAAGTATCACACATTTAAATGTGTTAAACATTAATTTCGTCTCACACAGCGCGCTTCTCGCAAAGGCCGAAGGCTCAGCGCTCAATGTTAAAACTGTCCATTAAAAAAAATTGTATAGATATTTCATTGGGCCCTTATAATCTACAAAATTACCGAGTTTTAACCAAATTCACCGAAAGACATTTTCCCATGCATTCTGTGCGGGGTTCTTTTACCTGAAATCAGCGATTTTCCAGGTTTGTTGAGATTAGGGACAAAATGTGACATGATGGAGCCAAACCGGCTTCAGGTTCGGATTCAGGGACCTCAAAAACGTAGCGTAAACCTATTCTCGTTTCTGGGGCTGACAACTTTTTTGTGGAGATGTGTAATGCATTGAATTAAAAAGCTTATCTATTTATTTGGGGCGCAAATAATGCAGATGCCTAGATATAATTTGAGATGCGTAAATATGACGTTTTGTATATATATTGGTTTATAGACAAAGAATGAGATAATATTGTTATAAGCAAAGAGAGTAAACGATACAAGAATATATTTTACAGAGCATTCTTGATGCCATCAACGAATTATATTGCGATATTTATAATTACTTCTAGAACTTCATTGCATCATATAATGCAAAGTCTCCAGACATTTGGCAGAGGGGGTAAGTGTCTATAAAAGGAGGCTAGTTCCTCTCTTTCATCAGTTTATTGGCAAATGCCAGAGTTTAAACAAAAACAGCAACAGCTAAAAATCGTTTGAACATATTTCTGAATCATAATTAAGGAATAAAACAAGTACGAGCAGATTTAGAAAATCTTACAAAACGGCTGGCAAAATACTGGATAAGTAGTTTTACAGGTTATGCTTCAAACTACAGCTTGACAAAGACTGACTGGAAAAACTATAAATATCCCTGTTTTATAGGATGACCCTTCTGTCTGGGAGTATCCCGTGCATAGATATGATTGTTCAAGGAGACAAAATAGTCAGTTGTAAGCAAATCGTAAAGCAGGCAAGACGTGGGAGAGCTTTGGTCAACAAAATTATTAACAATTTGCCGTTTGAGTTGCATTTATCCGGTTACGAGTACTGCGGATCAGGTACTAAACTTGTAAAACGATTAACACTAGGTGATCCGGTAATCAATCCTCTGGACGCAGCTTGCAAAGAGCACGATATAGCCTACTCACAAAAGAGAGAAAATTTAAAGGCTAGAAACTCAACTGATAGTGTAATAGCTGAAAAAGCTTGGAAACGTGTCTTTGTTCAGGACGCAGACATAGGTTAAAAGACAGCTGCTTGAAGAATAGCATACTCAATTAAAATGAAATTAAAATTAGGGATAGGTGTCAGGAATAAAAAACCTATACCAGCGAAAGTAGGAGGATTTTTACCCTTTCTTATGCCCGTTTTGCGGTTCTTAGTGCAGCCGGGGCACTAGCTGGTGAAGCTGCTGGAATAAGTTAAGCTGTTAATGATGCAAATTCGACAAGAACGCAATTTTCAGAGAGTAAGCGTCCTAATGAAACGATTGAAGCCATTACTGCAGGAAAAGGAATCAATTTGAAGCCATATAGGCAAGGATTAGGGCTTTATCTAAAATCGTATAAATAAGAAGCAGGACTTAAACGCAAGTCAAAAAACTCAAATGTACCTTATCCAGCCTTAACTGATGCAAATTTACTCGAATTTGCAAAACCTTGAAAGATCCCGCAGTTTCGATGTATTTTTATGCGAAATGGATTATCGAAGGGTGGACCACGTAAATAGGAATGTGCTATTTTTATTCTTCATAATAAAAAAAGACCAGGAACACATTGGAGTGCTCATAAAAAGAGTGGAAATAAAATATTTAATTTCGATAGCTTATTTAATTTTCGACCACCTTCGGATCTTCTAAAGTATTTTGGTGTTGGTAACATATAGTATAATCATGAAAGATATCAAAATAACGATAAATTCGCGTGTGCAAATTCCCGTGAAGAAAAATATTCTGGCGCTGTCCTGTCCCAGACCAGACCAGACCAGAGCCTGGTCAAAAGTGTAACATTTTTTCTGACTAGCTCTAGCCCAGACTGTGTGGGCAGCTGCTAGGTATGGGCTATGTATCGACACAAAATAGCAGAGTGTCAGAGAGGTCAGAGACAACACGTATCTGGCACTTCAAGTTGTGACGTCATCTGACAATTATATTTTTTCAATTACTTGGAAAAAAATAATTTGTCACTATAAGCATATGTCGTTACAAAAATTTAATTATGGAAGCCCTGTAATTTTTTCGCAATATGTCAAAAAAAGTTACTGATCGAACTTATAATTTGGTTGTTCTTAGCTAGTAGTTTCTTGGTCTCGTTTTGGTACAGAGATCTTCCACTGTTCCTCGTGGGCGTAGTCGTTGAAGTGTAAAGTATGTAGGATGTGCTGGTACAGTCGTCCATTGCGGATGCAGTATTCTGGGTTGTCGGCGGGGTTATCTTTGACTGATTGGAGTCGTCTTTGGTACCAGTCCTTGTCTTCTTTTTTTTGTATAGCGCAGTCTTCATGGGGTTTTCTGGACAGGGTGTCTGCTATCAGGTTGTAAGCTCCGCGGAGATATTTTACTTTAAAGTCCCATTGGCCTAGTTCCATGGCCCAGACAGCTAGAGGAGCTGAGGGGTTGTCGATATTATCTAGCCATTTTAATGATAGGTGTGCGGTCTTGCCAGTGAAATAGTAGCCTTCCAGGTAGTGTCTTATTTTCTATATTCCCCATTTTACGGCAAGCTATTCGAGTTAGGTAGGGGAATAGTTACCTTCTGTCTTATTCACGGAGTGGCTGGCGTACGCGATGATTCGCTCCATCTCATCGTGTTGTTACATTAGTACGGCTCTAAGTCATTCTCTGCTGTCGTCGGTCTGTAGGGTGAATTCTTTGGTCCAATCCGGGGAGGCTAGAATCGGGGCAGGCGTAAGCCGTTCCTTTAGTGTCTGTCCAGTGCCATATTGCTTTTTCCTTAGTTGTTGGTAAAGGGGAGTTGCCACACGGACTACATCTTTGATGAATTTTTGGGCTCTCGGTGGTGTTATATCCTTGATAGCGGCCTCTTTATCCACTACGCGTCCCAGGTATTTTGTTTCGCATAGTCTGTCGAACACTTTTTGTAAGACTTGGATGTGTTTGTCAAAGGTATCGGTGCAGAGTATAATGCCATCCATGTATGTGAAAGCGTTTGTTGCCATGTTTGGCGTGATGACTTTGTCGAGGAGACACGTAGCCCTCGGTGAGGACTACATGCCAATAGCCGTTCTTTAGGTCAATAGAAGACAAGTATCTAGCTTCTCGTAGCTCGTCCAAAATAAGGTTGATCTATGGTATCGGTAGGCGTCTTTTTTCGATACTTAATTGAGCCGTCTGAAGTCGATGCAGAATCGAGGCTTTCCGTCCTTTTGCGTGTGATGACGACTAGGGAGCTCCAAGGGCTGCTGGATGGTTGGATGACTTATTCTTTTAGCATGTGTAATACCTTCTTGTCGACTATTTCCAGAGTGGCTGGCTTTCTTGGCCGGTAACGTTGTTTTAGCGGTGTTGCATCCTCTAACCGTATCTCGTGTTTGGCAACCGGTGTTACGCCGTTAACTGTTGCTAGACGTGTCATCTGTTCGTTAAAAAATATTCCGCGATTTCTCTTTCTCTGGGTCTCAGGTCGGTTATATTATTTGGTCCTTCGGTTGAGCAGACTTCGCTTATCTGGTTTTTGATCGTAGGGAAGACCTTCACTCCGTTAATATGGACGTCTAGACCCAGCTGTGATAGGATGTCGATTCCCAGGATCCGACTGTGGCTAAGGGTGTCCATTATAAAAACCTCGGCTTATATCTGTTGCCCCATAGCGTATATGCTTCTGGAAAAAATTGCGTTACGGTATGCTTCTGTCCTATCGGCCATGACAGCTATGGTGACATTTTCTGCTTGTTGCCATCGTTGATTTATGCACCGTTGTGCTGTTTTGGCGTTGACGTAGGAACAGCCTGATTCCCGCTCTTCTAGCGCATTTACGGTGTATGTTCCGATTTTTACTGGGATAAATATCCTTGGCTCTTCGGTTGGTGTTGTTTACAGGGCCGGGTGTGAGCCTTATTGTGCTCGGTACGCTTTTCGTTTCCCTGTGTCTTGCATGGGCAGTCTCTGGAAAGTACGTCGTCGGTTCCACACCAGGAGCAGAATTTCCTGGATTTATTTCGGCAGTTTCCACGGGAGTGGTCTCGTTGTTCGCAGTGCCAGCAGGCTTCGAGGCGGTTGCACCCAGGCTTGACGGTGGAGGTTGGTTGTCTCGAAGGTTTGTATGATGGGCGATCCCTGGGCTTCTTCTACTACTTCAACCCTTTGGATTAGGGCGTCGGGGGTGTTTAACTCCGAGAGCTAAATGTATAGCCGTAGTCCTGGTTTCATGTTGTAGTATAACGTTTCCATTGTCTTTTCGGAGGTGAATCCTCCTCGTCTTCTTGTTAATATTAGACGAGCTGTTACATAGTTGCGGATTTGTTTGCTGGTTCCTTGGTGTCAGTTGTAAATCTGCTGGTCTAGTTGTCTGAACTCATGTGAAGAGAGGTAAAATTTCCTCAGGCTCTGGTCTACGTCGTTCAGAGAGGTGAGATTGGCTGCGCAGTTGCGGTTCCATAGCTAGGCATTACCTCTGAGGAGCTCCGGGAAGCCTTTTATGATTTGGTTGTCGGTAAAGCTGTTGGCATTCTGGAGTTCCTTTAGCCTTTCGAGGAACCTGTAGAGGTTTTTGCCATCGAAGTTGCAATTCCACTTTCGCATTTGATTTAAGATTTTGGTGTATATTGTTGTGTTGCCTAGGACTTCAGCTGCGTCATCATGCCCAGGGTGCCGTACAGGTGTTGTCTGGTTTGATTTTGCGGGTGTGTCCGGGTTCCTTAGAGCCCGGGGTCAGGACGTTGCCAAGTTTCTGAGTCTTTCCAGCTCGGCCTGCATGTATTCTAGATCCTATGTGCGGTCGATGTCTTTTTTGTACTCTGGTGTGTCTGCTGGCTCTTCTTTATAGAGCGTTGGGATGGCTCTGACGAAATTCACCAGTCTTTGTCAAAGGACTGCGAGGGATCCCACGGAGTCGACCTCGTATCTCTGGAGCTCTTCTCCGAGCTGCTCTTTTCGGAGGCACTGTTTCCATGAAAAAGGCATGGTGTCGGGTGACGTGGTAGAGAGATCGGAATTCGCGGTAATTCGATGCGGGTAACAGTGTGATTGCGGTGCGTATTTGGAGCGGTTCGGTGATCACTTAGCGGCTTCTACCCCGATCTTTCCTCTGTCGAAGAACTAGCTCCCATCTCGATTGCAGTTCGTTGCCCTCTTTTATATCGTTTCGACGAGTGGAAGGGGGTTTTGAATTAGTGCAGAGGTAAACAAGGTAAGGAAAAATATTACTGGGGGAACCACCACTCTGGTTGTGTAACGCGAATTTTAACAAAGATAAAACTGTTCAGGCCTCGTGTAACGTTATTTTAAGAATAAGAAAGGAAAATCTGTTCGGGCGCCATATAACGGTTCGTTTCGCTCTACCAGCGAGTTTTTCTAGACGGACGCCGCTTTAGTCTTGCCATTGTTTCGAAGTTAGGGCAGGCTTTACAAGAGAAACGAACAGGGTCTGAGGTATTACTAGGAATGAATATATTTTCCTATAAGAGTACAATTATAATTAAAAGCTAGGTGTGATCTGTTGTGTGGCTCTGTATGTACGTGGGTGTGTGTTTGTGATTAGGTGTGTATCTTTACCATTCTTAAGTGTAATAGTTGTGTGCTCGGAATGTACAATAAAGCGTGCGTGTGTGTAGTGTCGGTGCGGAAGTGAGAGAGTCAATAATGCTTGAGGTAAGAACGTTTTCCGGAGCGGAGGTCTAGCGGTTTTCCTTAAGTCGTACCCTGGAAATAGAATGAAAGGGGGATTCGAGTTAGATGCGTGTGCGGATAGTCAGTCATGCGCGTGGGTAGCCGAGGTTCGGGTCAGGTTAAGGAGAGGAGGCTGCCCTTGCTCCGACTTCCCTCCGGTGGCCGGAGTTCTCCCGTTCTTTCATCACGCAGGTACGAGTGCCGCAAATAGGCCGGCCATGGGCGCTTGATTGCGACGCACCTTGGCTTCGATGGTTGGCCACAGGGGAACGTATTGACATCCGATCAAGTCGGTTACGAGGAACCGGCGGGATAGCACTAGGAGGCGGGAAAAGTTGTCTGGTCGCCTACTAGGAGTGTTGGACGGCCAGAGGAGTATTTGTATATTTTTCATAAATAAAATGATAATGATAATTTGATAATTGATAATGATAATTTTTTAATAATAATCTTTTATAAAACAATGTTAAATATATAATAATTAATTATTATTGTCATAGAAAAATAATTACCGCTTAATTACTGTCACGATGTTCAAAGCATTTGTAGACTTCGCATGCATACACACTAAATTTATATCATAATTAATTATAATATTAAATTATATTTGGAATGTCTCTACACTACGTTAATTACATCAAAATTAAATTTTCTCAGCCTTCGATTCAAAAACAAGTCTCTTTTAGCTTAAGAATAGACTAAAAAATTTAAAATATAAAAAGTAAGGTCTGCAAATACTGGTTGTTAATCAAGCGGTATTTCGCACTCTTGATTTTATAATTTCTTATATTCAGATTGCGGAGCATCAGGTACAACATTATTTGGTTCCTTTTCGTCGGATTGTTTATTTTTCGAAGCGCAAATGTTACTATAAGTCATGCAATTTCTCATTTTCTCGGCCGGTTAAAAGTTTTCACATGCGCTTTGAGAAATACATTCCGATGCGCTCAATACACCCTGCAAAGTCGTAGTAAGCAGAATGTGGTATGAAAACATGTCTGAAGCAAACTGCCTAATTTCTCTATAATCTTGCTACCCTTCTAAAGTCTTTGTTTCTCTTACCTCGTACCAGAAAAAGTCGACTGTGACTGCTTCAGACTTTCTCTACAAACAAACTTTTTGTCATACGTGCGTAAAAAATACTACTTTGCACGTCTGTTTAGCATCCGCGAAATGCTAAATTCCCCACCAAATTATTATTGAAGTGTGCTAATTGTACGTCTCATAGATGTCTTTCATTATTTTTTCACGCAAAAAATATATTTCTTCACGCCAATTGACGCTTCCGCCACCTATTGGTATTAAAAAGAATAAGCAGAATCTCAGGGAATCCCGAGTTTCTGTTATTTTTAATAGCTACATAACCTATTATATAACAGTAAATGTTTTTCTGCTGCAATTGCGCAATGTAAAAAAAAGAGAACAATAAGTGATTATACAAAAAGCGTGATTATTCCTGATACTCAATATGGCAGTGAAGGTGAACTCACTCCTACAGAATTTGTAAGAAGTGCCAAAGAAGCTACTGAAAACCTACTACCTGAAAAATCAAAAATCAAGTACATGGCAACATATAACCGATTCATGGAATGGAAAACACAAAATAATGTTAAATCCCTTTCCGAAAACGTTTTGCTCGCATATTTTAAGTTATTATCAGAAACCTTGAAACCACCAACTTTGTGGCCGACGTACTCAATGCTGAGGAGCACAATCAGTATCAACAATAATATTAATATACAGGGTGAGGGAAAAGTATGGAAACCCCAGAAAATTTTAGAAAATTTAAAATAGAAAATTAAAATTAACATGAAGTCATTAGTAATTTTTCCCGGGGAATGAAATGGTGACCTTGGATTTGACCTGGGACCTCGCTGTCAAGGTTATTTCAAGGTCAATTTTGTTTTTTAAATGGGAACCCCTATTTTTGACATCGGCAATCGAAAGAGCAGAAAATTGGACGCAGTTTTTTTACAGTGCAGTCATTGGTACTATTATGATCATTTCGTTTCTCATTAAGTCAAAAGTTGCTAAAACCGTAACCACAGGATTTATAAAGTTGCTGGTAAGTAATTTAAGGTTGAATCTTAGACCACCTCGTAAAGAGATACAGATAAACCACCACGATTAAACTTTTTTATACTGTACAAAGTATCTGAGAACAGTCACCTATGAGGTTTTGAGATCGCTGGTCGAACATCTCGACCTTTAACTTTAATGTTATTTGAACCTAAAATGTTACGCTCTCTCTATTGCTGATGTCAAAATTAAATGCTTTGGCTCAAAACTGTGACTTTTCGACCGTGACCTTAACGGTAAGATCTTAGGTCCAAATTAAGGTCACCGTTGGTATTTTTTGTGAAAAATTACTAAAGACCTAAAATTACTAAAGACTTTTTTTCTGCACGCTAATTCCGCAATTTGACCTT
>JAAAKG020141599.1:0-11819 GCA_010014905.2 Druon quercuslanigerum | reverse complement strand
TTTTGCTTTTTATGACCCAAATTCGATTTTTTTAAACATTTTAGTCGAATTGTAGCCTAAATTATTCAACCAAGTCGTCTAACAATGTAGATATACATTGTCTAGGTGTATATGCACTACACTTATTAATGACATTTTTATTTGTTGATTACTTCTAAAGTTATTTCACTTTTCATGTCCAAAACCCGATTTTTTTAAACATTTTAGTCGAATTATAGAATAAATTATTCAACCGATTCGTCTAAAAATCTGGATATACATTGACTAGGTGAATATGCAGTACACTTAATAATAAAATTTCTATTTGTTGATTATTTCTAAAGTTATTTTGCTTTTTATGCCCAAAATTCAATTTTTTTACATGTTATTCGAAATTTTGCCTGCAATATTCAAACGATTAGTCTTCAAATATAAAAATAAATTGGCTAGGTACATATGAACTACCCTTTTTTAGAAAATTTCGACTCGTTAGTTGTTTCCAGAGTTATTTCAATTTTCATGTCCAAAATTCGAATTTTTTAAACATTTTAGTCGAATTATAGCTTAGAGTATAGAACCGATTTATCTCAAAATCTAGATATACATTGGCTATGTTTATAAGAAGTACAATTTTTAAGAAAATTTTGATTCGTTGATTATTTCTAGAGTTATTTCGCTTTTTATGTCCCAAATTCGATTTTTTTTAACATTTTAGTCGAATTGGAGCCTATATTATTCAACCAAGTCGTCTGAAAATGTAGATATACATTTTCTAGGTGTATATGCACTACACTTATTAATGACATTTTTATTTGTTGATTATTTCTAAAGTTATTTCACTTTTTATGTCCAAAATTCGATTTTTTAACATGTTATTCTAAATTTTGTCTACAATATTAAATCGATTAGTCTACAAATTTAGAGATACATTGGCAAGGTGCATATCAACTATCCCTTTTCAGAAAATTTCGGCTCGTCAATTATTTCCAGAGTTATTTCACTTTTTCTGTCCAAAATTCGATTCTTTTAACATTTTATTCGAATTGTAGCAGACAATATTTAACCGATTTGTCTAAAAATCTAGATATACATTGGCTAGGTTTTTGAGAAGTACAGTTTTTAAGAAAATTTTGATTCATGGATTATTTCTAGAGTTATTTCGATTTTTGTGTCCAAAATTTAATTTTTTAACATTTAGGTAGACTTTTAGCCTACAATATTTAACCGGTTAGTCTACAAATTTACCGGTACATTGGGTAGGCGCATATCATATATTCTTTTTCAGAAAATTTCGCCTCGTTCATTTTTTCCAGAGTTATTTCACTTTTCATGTCCAAAATTCGATTTTTTTAATTTAGTCAAATTATGGCTTAAAATTTTTAACTTATTGATCTAAAAATCTAGATATACAGTTTTAGGTTTATGCGAAGTACAGTTTTCACAGCAATTTTAATTCATTGATAATTTCTAGAGTTAATTCACTTTTCATGTCCAAAATTCGATTTTTTAAAAACATTTTAGTCGAAATGTAGCTTCGTATATTCAACCAATTTATCTAAAAATCTATATATACATTTTATAGGTGCATATGCGGTACACTTGTTAATGAAATTTTGATTCATGGATTATTTCCAGAGTTATTTCGCTTTTTATGTCCAAAATTCGATTTTTTAATATGTTATTCGAAATTTTGTCTGCAATATTCAAACGATTAGTCTACAAATTTAGAGATACATTGGCTAGGTGCATTTCAACTACTCCTTTTCAGAAAATTTCGGCTCGTTAATCATTTCCAAAGTTATTTCACTTTTTATGTCCAAAATTCAATTTTTTTAAACATTTTAGTCGAATTATAGATTAGTATATTTAACTGATTTATCTAAAAATCTAGATGTACATTGGCTAGGTTTATAAGGATAACATTTTTTAAGAAAATTTTGATTTATGGATTATTTCTAAAGTTATTTCGCTTTTTATGCCCAAAATTCGATTTTTAACATATTATTCGAAATTTTGTCTGCAATATTGAACCGATTAATCTACAAATTTAGGGATACATTAGCTATGTGCATTTCAACTACTCCTTTTCAGAAAATTTCGGCTCGTTAATTATTACCAGAGTTATTTCACTTTTCATGTCCAAAATTCGATTTTTTTTAAATTTAGTCGTGTTATAGCTTAGAATATTTCACTGATCCATCTAAAAATCTAGATATACATTGACCAAGTTTATGTGGAGTACAGTATATAAGGCAATTTTAATTCACTTATTATTTCTAGAGTTATTTCACTTTTTATGTCCAAAATTTGATTTTTTTAAATTTAGTCTAGTTATAGCTTAGAATATTTTACTGATTCATATAAAAATCTAGGTATACGTTGGCTAGGTTTATGTGGCGTACAGTTTTCAAGGAAATTTTGATTTATGGATTATTTCTAGAGTTATTTTGCTGTTTATGTACAAATATCGATTTTTTTAAACATTTTCGTCCACTTTTTACATTCAATATTCAACCGATTATTCTTGAAATTTAGAGAAACATTGGCTAGGTGCATATCAAGCATACTTTTTCAGAAAAATTTCCACTCGCTAATTATTTCCACAGTTCTTTCACTTTTCATATCCAAAAAGCAATTTTTTTAAACATTTAAGTCCAAGTATATCATAAAGTATTAAACCGATTCATCTAAAAATCTACATATACATTTGCCTGGTTTATGCGTAGTACAGTATTTAAGGTAATTTTGATTCATTTATTATTTCTAAAGTTATTTCACTTTTTATGTCCAAAATTTAATTTTTTAAGATTTTAGTCGACTTTTGACCAACAATATTTAAACAATGAATCTAGAAATTTAGCGATACATTATCTAGGTGCATATGCACTACACTTATTGATGAAATTTTGATTTGTTAATTATTTCTAAAGTTATTTCGCTTTTTATGTCCAAAAATCGATTTTCAACATGTTATTCGTAATTTTGTCTTCAATATTGAACCGATTAGTCTACAAATTTAGAGATACATTTGCTACGTGCATATTCAGTATACTTGTCAATTAAATTCTGATTGGTTGATTATTTCTAAAGTTATTTCGCTTTTTATGTCCAAAATTCGATTTTTTAATATGTTATTCGAAATTTTGCCTGCAATATTGAACCAATTAGTCTTAAAATTTAGAGATACATTGGCTATTGTGAGCAACTTCAAAATTTCAATTATCTGAAAAAAATTGTATCGGATTTCTAAATATTTCAATGCATTTTAAAGAATTTTTAGAAGATTTAAAGGATTTTTTAGGATCTGTAAGAATTCCAAACGATTTACGGGATTTTAAAAGGTTTTAAGCTATTTTATAACAATTTGTTTAATTTGAAAGTAATTTTAAAATATAAAAGTATTGTTAAAGAATTTTGAAGTATTTCCAAAAATTTTAAGATATTTCTAACTATTTCACAAAATTTGAGGGATTTCAAGGTCCTTCAATTATTTCTAAGGATTTACGGGAATTTTAAATATTCTAAAGATTTCAAGCTATCTTGATAGATTTCAAAAAATTTTAAGAGATTTTAAAACCTTCAGGGGGATTTTAAAGAATAGTTTCTTACTTTCAAATATTCTGAAGTTTATTTTAAATATTTTAAACTATAAATTTCAAAAGATTTTAAGGTGTTATTTATAAAGAGATAAAAAAATTTCAAGGAATTTTGTAGCATTTCTAATTTAGTGAATTAAAATATTTTTTTTAGAAAACTTTAATGATTTAGTTTAATTTTATGTATGAAAAAGGAATTTAAAAGTGCTTCTACTTATTTCAATAGGTTTTTACTATTTCCGAAAATTTAAATGAATTATAAAAGATTTCAAAAAATTTCTAGACAACATCAGCGAAAACAATCAATATTATTTCGTCAAATATAAAGGTTTTAAGTTTTTTTTAATAAAAAAAAAATTATTTACACAGAATTGGTATTTTTCTATTTCCTTATGAGATTAAAAGTAGTATAAAAAATCATTCTTTTATATTTCATCTACTTTCTGCATTAATTCGTCCAATAATTTGAAAAATGTATAATATTATTATTATTATTATTATTATCATAATAGTGATAATCATAATATAATCTATCCGCAGAGGGTCGTCATCCTTAGGTCGCTCCGTGTCTTCAAAACACAAAGGGGTTTCACTAACCTCATTTTGTACTGAGGAAGCCATTGGCATTTTCACGGATAGAAATTGCTGTCAGTGAGACCACACAGTTTTTTTAACACAGTTTTTTATTATTTGTATGATTTTATTAAAACCCCCCCCCCCCCCCCTTAGAAAAATGCAATATTTTTGTTAAAGAATATTTCAGTAAAGATTTAGACCAGAAAATGTAATCGAAATATTTTCTTCTTTGGCACGTAGGGTGCTCGTAACGAAATGAGCAGTGGAAAAAAACAATAATGTTGCGATCGACAGAAAAAAGGACGATAAGGGTGAAATAAGAAAAATAAAATCAATAGCCAAGCGAAAATCAGATCGACAGGACCCACATTACTTTCTTCAGCGGCGTTTTTTGTCTTTTTTATCGTTTTTTGTCTGCGAGTGGCGGAACTTTTTTTATTTTCCCCTATTCCACTTATTTTTCCTGTGGTAAAAAATTCCTTTCTCCCTTGTTTTCAATACATTTCAATAAAAAAACTATTTTTTGTTAAAAGTAAGTTCTTATCAACTAAAAATTTTGTTAGTATATTATTGGTTTATAACTAATCTTTTTTGGATAAAAACTCTACTATCAGGTTAAAAATTCATAATTTTTTCTCACTTTCCCTACTTAGCCTCCTCTTATTTCCGCTTTCTTCCTCTTTCTTCGTCTATTTCTCCAATTATTTTCCCTCACTCCCATCTTCTCATTTCCCATCAATCCTACTCCCCTCATTTCCATAATTTTTTCTCACTTCCCCTACTTAGCCTCCTCTCATTTCTCCTTTCTTCCTCTTACTTCACCTATTTCTCCAATTATTTGCCCTCACTCCCATCGCTCATTTCCCATCAATCCTACTCCACTCATTTTCTCTACATTTTCTCCCTTCACTTGCCCTACTTTCCCTTATCCTACTTTCCCTTTACATACTTTCCCTAAATCCCATTCCTCTATTTTCCCCATCATCCCTCCCCTGCCAAGCCCCTACCCACGCTCACCCTAATTTCCACCCCTTCACTTCTTCTACTACTCCTTTCCTCAGTTTTTCTTGCTTCCCTTAGTTCCTTACTCTACTACTACTTACCTTCAGGTAATTTCCCTCAGTTCCTCTACTTTTCCATCCCTCATTTTCCCTAATTCTCCTCTCCTTATTTGCCCTTACCTCTCTTTACTTCCCTGACCTTATTCCCCATTACTAACCCTCTCCTTCCCCTAGCACCCCTCCTATCACTTTCCTTACCTTTCCTTTTACTACTCTTCCTTTACCCTTTATCCCGTTCCTTCATTTTCTCTACCACCCCTACTTAGTTTCCGCACGCTCACCCTACTTCCCACCCCCTCAATTCCTCTACTACTCCACCTTCTCTACCTCCTTACCTCTAATTTCTCCTCACTTCCTCCACCTACCTTCACGTCGTTTTCCTCACTTCCTGTACTTTTCGACACCTCTTTTTGTCTAATTCCCCTCCCCTTATTTGCCCTCAATTCTCTTCACTTCCCTGACCCCATTTCCCATCACTCCCCCTCTTCTCGTTTCCCCTACCACTCCTTCTTTAACTTGTCCTACTTTTATTTCCCTTACTTCCCTACGTTCTGTTCCCTCACTTCCCGCACTTCCTGACCCTTCACCGCCTACTACCTTCACGACCCTTCACCCTACTACCGCTCCCTTATTTCTCCGCGCCTACTATACTTTCTATTCCCTTACTTTCTCTACCGCTACTCTCCTCATTATTTCTGGCTTCCCTGCTTCCACTATCCTCACGGGCCATAGTTTACCCTACTTCCGCTCCCCTCATTTGTCCATAGTTTATCTACCTCCTTCCCTTTCATTTCTTCTCACTTCCTCTACTTGCCTTCATGTCATTTCCCTCAGTTCCTCTACTTTTCCACGACTCATTTTCTTTAATTTCCTTGCCCTTATTTGCCCTTACTTTCCTGACCTAATTTCCTACCACTCTTCCTCTCTCCGTTCTCCTACTACCCCTCCTATCACTTGTTCGACTTTTCCTTTCCACACTTCACTACGTTCTCTTCCCACACTTCCCGTACTTCCTGTCCTACTTCACATTGCCTACTACCGCTCTCCTTATTTTCCCGCGCCTACTATACTTTCTATTCCCTTACTATCTCTACCACCACTCCCCTCATTATTTCTGGCTTCCCTGCTTCTACTATCCTTACGCCCCATAGTTTACCCTACTTACGCTCTCGTTATTTGTCCCTAATTTCTCTCCCTCATTCCTTTTCATTTCTCCTCACTTCCTCTACTTGCATTCATGTCATTTCCCTCAGTCCATCTACTTTTGCACCCCTTACTTTCTTTAATTTCCCTGACCTCATTCCCCACCACTCCTCCTATTTTCGTTTCCCCTACCAACCCTTCTTGTACTTGTTCTAATTTTCCTTTCCACACTTCCCTACGTTCGCTCGCTTCCCTTACTTCCCGTACTTCCCATCCCTTCACTTTCCCTACTAGCGCTCTTCTTATTTCCCTACGAATGCCAGACTTCCTAGTCCCTTAGTTTCTCTACCACCGCTCCCCTCATTATTTCTGGCTTCCCTGCTTCCACTATCCTGACGGTCCATAGTTTACCATACTTCCGCTTCCCTGATTTGTCCTTAATTTATCTACCTCCTTCCCTTTCCTTTCTCCTCACTTCCTCTACTTACCTTCATTTCATTGCCCTCAGTTCCTCAACTTTTCCACTTCTCATTTTCTTTAATTTCCCTTCCCTTCTTTGCCTTCACTTCCCTGACCTCATTCCCTACCACGCCTCCACTCTTTGTTTCTCCTACCACTCCTCCTCTTACTTGTCCTACTCTTATTTTCCCATTCTCTACAACCGCTCCCCTCATTTCCCCGCGCCAGCTATACTTTCTATTCCCTTACTTTCTCTACCACCACTCCCCTCATTATTTCTGGCTTCCGTGCTTCCACTATCCTCACGGCCCATAGTTTACCTTACTTCCCCTCCCCTTATTTATTCTTCCTTTCCCTACCTGTCCCCTCATTTCTCTTCACTCCCCTCTCTCGTTTTCCTTCACTTAGCGACTCCTTATTTTCCGTCGCTTACCTTATCCTTTTTTCCATCGCTTCCCCTAACCCCTCACTTCCCCATCTCTTATTTCCCCTCCCGGGGAAAAATCTACGTTTTGGGTTGTCCTGTTCAAAGTTCGTTAATCATAAAATGGAAAACCAGTCTTGTTAGTTTCAAAGGAGACATATGCATATGAAATTGCATGAGCAAAGCTGCTGGGTTTACGAGCGTTAACATAAAAGCTGCAGAGTGTGTTGTATGCTATAACAACCCCTTCGACGATCCCCTTCAAATCTCCCTGGCATCAACGTTTCGGAATATTTAGTCATCAAGAGCACAATTTCTTTTACTGCTTTGCTCTTTTGAAAAAAACTAGGTCAATTTTATCAGTAGCTGAAATTGGAAAAAAAGTAAATTCCAATAAAACTGAAAAAAGTGACGAATAACGACTAAAACAGTTAGCTGATTCGGGAATTTACTGTTCATCATCCCCTATAGCCGACAATTTTGTATCGATTTTAATAGTTCTTGTTTACGAATGATCAGCATTAAATGCTTCAATACAAAACTAAGCTCGTTTTTTTATTTTATTTTTGCACTTAATTATTTAAACAAATAAAAAATAAAAATTAGAAGTTTGAGCAATATTTTTTTCTCTGAAGAAAAAGACGAAATTAAATCGTTATGTATCAGAATAAAAGTACATATTCTTCAGAAATATTTTTGAAAATTCACTCTTTTTTTAAAATTTTCTCTTTTTTGAAAATTCAACTCTCTTCGGAAAAATTGGTATTTTTGGCTTGAAAATTGAATTCCTTGTTCAGGATATTAACAATGTTGCTAAAAATTCATCTCCTTTGTTTAAAAGTTCACTTCTTTGATTAAAAATTTTAATTGTTGTTGTTTTTTTTTAATTCATTTTTTACCACAAATTTAGCTATTCTATTTTTAGTACAAAATTCATTTATTTGGGTGAAAATTTTGTTTTAAATTTTGTTATTTTGTTGAAAATTCATGCTTTTTGTACTGAAAATTATTTTTTAAACTAGAAATTGTACTATTATATTGTTTGTTAAAAATTTGTATTTTTTGGTACAAAATGAATCATTTGGATTTCAAATTCAACGTTTTAAATAAAAATTTCTTTTGTTTATTTATCATTCATTAGAAATTAAATTTTGTAACTAAAAATTTAACTATTCAATTTTTAGTGAAAAATTTATCTTTTTAAATATAAATTTACTCTTTCTGGTTCAAAATAAACCTGTTCAAAAATTTAACTATTACTTAAAAATTGTGGTTTATTTGGTTGAAAATAAATTAATTTACGACAAACTATGCTATTCCATTTTTATTTTTTAAAAATTATTTATTTCGATAAACATTTGACTATTTTTTGAAAATTCGTAATTTTTATTTAGGTTTAGTTTAGGTTAAAAATTTAGGTTGAAGGTTCTCCTGTTGGGTTCTTACTAAGATTGTTTCATCAAAAATTAATTTTCTTTTTTTCTTAATAAAACAAAAATAAAAATAATTAATTTTAATTTTTTTTAAATTAACATTTTTATTGAAAATTTATATTGTTGTGTTGAAAATTCGTCTTTTTGGGTTAAAAATTTAACTTTTTGTAGAACAGTCGTAAGTTTGACTTGAAAATTTAACAACTTGGTAGAACATTTACCCATTTTTCTTCAAATTGGCTTTTTACTAATGCAGCTGTTTTGTATAAAATTCAAATTTTTTTTGAAACCTAACTTTTTTAATCAAAATTCATATTTTACAGTAAAAAATTAAACCACCAGGTTAAAAATTAACTTATTTGTTAGAAAATTCGACTGTTTTGTTAAAAATTCGTCTTTTTTATAGAAAACTGAACTACTTCGGTTGAAAGTTTTCTTTTTGATTAAAAAATTCATATACATTTTTTGAAACATAACTTGTTTTTTTTTATTTATGCAATTATTTCTTTTCCTGAGCATTCAGTTTTTTTATAGAAAATTCAACTTTTTTCTATAAAGTATTCTTGGTTTGTAATTTCACAGTATTAACTTTTGGTTTAAATATAAATATTTTTGGTCGATGATTCAATTATTTGGTTAAAATTTAACTTTTTTGATAAAAATTTATATTTTTTGGATGAAAAATTCAAATATTTATTTGAAAAGTCGTCTTTTTGGCTTAAGAATTTAACAATTTGGGAGAAAATTAACTATTTATCGAAAAATAAACATTTTTGTTGAAAATTCAGTTGTTTCGTAAAAATTTTTTTGTTTTGTTTAAACACTAAAAAATTCGCTTAAAAATTCACTTTTTTTTAATCTAACTGTTTTGTATGAAATTTAACTTTTTTGAAAATTAACTTTTTTGTTAAAAATTCATATTTTTCAGTTGAAAATTGAACTGTTTGATTGAAAATTAAAATTTGTCTTGAAAATTTAAGCATTTTAAAGAAAACTTATCTTTTAGGTTTAAGACTCATATTTTTTTATCGATCATTCAATTATTTAATAAAATAAATTAATATTTTTTGGTCGTTGATTCATTTATTTGGTTACAAATTAACTTTTCAATTGAAAATTCATTTTTATTAAATCCAACTGTTTTGTAGAAAATTCATCTTTTTTTTAAACTTAATTTTTTTGTTGAACATTCACATTTTTAGTTTAAAATTCAACTATTTGCTTGAAAATTTTTTATTCGAGCATTCAATTTTTTGCTTGGAAATGAACTTTTTTGTTGAAAATTCATATTTTTCTGCTGTAAATTCACTATTCTGTTTAAAATTTGTATTTTTTTGGCTTTTACATTTCTTAGTTTAAAACTATTAGTATTTTTAATTAACGATTATCCAGTTTAAAAAAATAATTTTCAAGAAAAAAAAATGTTGTCAACAAAGTAGTTAAATTTTGAAACAAAAAAATGCATTTTTTAATAAAATCAAAAATAACAGATGGTTCTATTTTCATCCAAAAAATATTTTCTAGTCAAGAAAGAAAACAATATTTTAAACAACAAAATATTTTAATTTAACGAAAAATAACAAATTAAAAAAAAGTTGTATCTTCAACAAAAAAGATTAATTTTGATTAATTTTCTACAAACATTTTAATTTTTTAATTTGAAAATATTATTTGTCAAAAAAAAATTTATTTTCAACCAAGTAGGTGTATTTTTTTACAGAGAAAATTAATTTTCAACCAAAAAGGTAATTTTTACGAAATAGTTACATTTTAAACCAAACAGTTTCGAATAACTAATTATTTTTTATTCTTTTAAAAACTTTTAAACTTTTAATATAACGTTAAAAATATTTTCAATTTTTCCTAAACATGTTTCTAAATTCTCAAAAATTAAAAGACTTACCTTAAAATTTCCCAAATGATTTTTCTAATTTTGTAAATATTTTTTAACATTTTAATCTTTGAAATATTATTTTAAAATTAATTTTTCCAAATAAAAAATCATTTTATGTAGCTCCAGGAAATTTGATATAATTCTGTTAATACCTTAAAAGCTTTCAAAATACTTAAAAGACATGAAGTTTATTTTTAAATCTTCAAAAATTTTCAATCAATAAAAATAGTTTTATACCAAAAAAGATAAATATTTAGCAAAATAGATAAAATTTCAAAAAACTAAGCGAATTCTCAAGAAAAATAAATTAATTCTTAACCAAATAGTTGACTTTTTGACTGAAAAGTATAAATTTTCAACTAAAAATAAAATAGTTTAATTTTTAATCAAGAAGAATTTATTTATATCTATAAAGACTAAGATGAATTTTTATCTCAAATGAGGAATATTCTTTTAAAAAATTAATTTTCAAGATAGTAGTTCAATTTTCATCCACAAAGATGAATTTTCAACAAAAAAAATTAATTTTCAGTGAAGAAAATTAATTTACTACTCAAAAAGACAAACTTTTAACAAAATAGATCAATTTTCAACTGAATAGACGAAACTTCAATCAAAGAAATGAAAAAGATAAATTCTGAGACAGAAATAGAATTGAGGGGCCGGATCGTATAAGGGCGCATAGAATTTTCTCGTGTGAAATCATAGTCCCCTGGAGGCTTCAAAACAAATTTTGGATTTAAAATTTTTGAAGGACATATCTGGACGTGAAATAAAACCAAAAAACTGACTTTTGGAAAAATTGATTTTAATCCGTTTTTCACTTCAACTTGTGCTCAGTGCTTCAGTTTTTAAAAGTTTTTAATGAAATTTTTAGGGAATGTGCTTTAAGATGTCTTTCGATTGACAGTTCGATAGAAATTCAAATACGTTGCTTTCAAAAATTATTATTAATTTCTTTCTGATGCTCGGCGCGAATCGAACTCTTGTAACCTCCAGCGTTTCGTTTAGCGACGAAATTTTGGGCAGGCAAGTACTGCTCGCAAAGAAAATTCGCAAAAAGGTATAATGAAGTTTTTTGGAAAGTTTCAGATCAAAATATTTAATAGTTTGGGAGTAGTTATGATTTTAGTGAACGTCTGCGCTGGAGTTTTCGTGAGATATTCAACTTTATCAGGATTAAAATTTAATTTAATGTGCACTGTCCAGAGCATAGTTAAGGACTAACTGATCTGTTTTATTTTTGAAATAGAT
>JAAAKG020141598.1:0-34046 GCA_010014905.2 Druon quercuslanigerum | reverse complement strand
CTCGATTACACATTATCCATGCCCATTCCTCTAATTCTGTCCCTCCATATTTCCATACTTCATTTGGAATCTCATCCACGCCTGGTGCCTTACCATCCTCATTGAAGGACTTTTAAGTATCAAAATACACATTAAAAATTTACAAGAACCGGGAATCAAAATTGGAATTACAGGAAATCTTTAAATCTTCGGAATTTAGTATTTTTTAGAATTTGTTTTTACTGTATGTCTAAGATTATAAAGCCCTAATATGCACAGAAGAATTTCTTCACCAAAATTTATAATTATAATTTTATTGAATACCAAAGTCATAATTTTGTTGAGTATCTATACTTCCAATTTCGATTTCCTAGCGCATTTTTGGCCCAGGAACGTTTTTAAGAACCCGAAAAAATTCGTCTCCTATTTAAAAAGGACTTAAGGATTTTTTCCGAAACCATAGGTAAATTAAAGAGGATTTATCTCTTAGAAAATATTTTATTCAAATTTGCAAAAAAAACTTTTTCAACCGTCTATATCTAAAAAAAATTAAAGCTAAAGTAAATGCAAAAAGACTGCAAACAAGAATTTTTTAAAACAGTTTTTTAACGAGGGTTACACAGTTGCATTTCCATCGACTCCAAATTAATTATACTTTTTTAGGATCTCAATAGGCTACTTTTTCACGTTGTAGCTATTTCAAAGTTTAGAATTTGTTATTGTTGACTTAAATTCGATTCGATTTAAAATAAAACCAAAAAAAAAAACGATATGCAATAATTGAAATATCTTTCATGGTCGATTTTGATGAAAACACCTGCAAGCCATGTTTTTGAAAAAGTGGTTCAGATATATCCTGATATCAATAAAATTATTATTTTCAATTATATTTTCCATTGATTTTGAAATGGCAGCTACAATAAATTGTATAAAAAACGGGGAGTACAGAAAGCTTCAATTGTTGAAATCATAGAGTTTATCACAAGCTGTACCTGCCCTTTTCACCTTCTCACCCTTGTAAATGCAAATTTTTTAATAACCTCTAGCCTATTCTTCAAATTAAACCACCTTTCGCGCCCGTGTGAGCAATCGAGTAACTCTCATATACAACTAGTCACGAAAGCATGCACGCAATTGCAAAAAATATGATTTCATGGGAAATTGTAGTACGTGTATGACAGACGCGTATATGATTTTTATATCGTACAGGTGATTCACGGGCATCAAACCTGCAATGTTATTATACTCCATTCGCAATTCGCGTGCTCAAAATATAAAGTGAGTACTCACCAACATTTTAATGGCTCAATAATCACAAGCTGTTGACTCTAAAAAAAATTAAATTTTCTCTGATATTGATAAGTTAATATATATTCAAATGTGAAATAAAGCGAAAGTTTAGTCTTAACCTCTAAAGAAATTAGCAGCCTAAAACAGAGACCCTTATTGGCTCATTCTAGTGTCCGTACGTTGTACTTTTTTTACGGGATGGGAAATATTGAGAGGAGAATTAGGGAAAGTTATAGTAAATGAGGGGAGGGGAAGTGATGCGAAAATTAGGCCCGGTAAGAATAGAAAATGGGGGGGGGGTAATGAGATATAAATGAGAGAAAAAGAATCAGGGAAGTGAGGGGAAATTAGAGGTCGCGAAGTGAGTAGGAAATGGGCGAAGAGTAAATAGGGAAAATTAAGGGAAATAAGGAATGATGAAATAGTGGAAATAATGTAGAAGAAGTAGGGAGAATGAAGGAAGTGAAAGTAGAGGAAGTGAGGGGAAATGAGAACGATAAGTAGGATAAGTGCGGAACAAGTCGTAAGGGAAGTTAGTGTTAATAAGAGAAGTTAAAGTAGGAGAAATTAAGGGCAATAGGGAAAGGCGTAGTTCGGGAAATGAGGTCGAGTATGTATATTAGAGGGGCAGTAGGGTTAATTAGGGGAAGAGAAGTAGGGGAAATGAAGGAAAATAAAGAGAATTAGTATGTTAGGGGAGGTAAAGTAGGAGAACAGCTGAGTTATAAAGCAGAATTAGAAGAGGGAGTAGAGTAAGTGAGGGTAGTGTAATAGCACAATAATTAAGAAATTAGGGGTGGGGAAAGTAGTGTATGTAACGAAAAGGCTAGAAGCGTGATGAGTACGGAAAGTGAATTAAAGGCTGAATAAGGGGAGTCTTAGCTGGAGAAGTGAGAAGAGGAAGAAAATAGAGTGAATACGGGAAGATAAAATAGGTTTAATGGAGGGGAAATGAGGGGAGGGTAAGGAGGAGGAAAAGTAGGGTAAGTATGGCGAGGGGAAGCAGGGGACATGAGAACTAACACAGCGTAAGGAGGGGAAGGGATATAGAATGAGAAAAGGTAATGTAAGGGAGGAAATAAGGAGAAATGAGGGGTATGAAAATTGTAGAAGGGATAGAAGGGCTATTAGGGTAGTTCCTCTGAGGGGACTGTTGGCTGGGGTAGCAAGTAGATGAGTTAGGTAGGGTGAATGAGGGTAGCGGAAATAGGGTAAGTGAGGGGAATAAGGGTAGAGCGAATGAGTAGGTTTCATTATTATTATCATTATTATTACACCATTTAGCCGTTTCTCTTTCGGGGTAGGCATGACTCTCTCGGTGGGGAGGGGAGTAGTGTAAGAAAGGGGTTATAAAATTTTTAGATTGATCTAGAATTCTCGTGTTATTTATTTAAATAACAAGTTCATTCCGCAACGCTGCTCCGACCCAGGTTGCTGATCCATCTCTCTAGCAATCACCCCAAGTGAAGATCCTCACAAAGTCGTCATGTGAGTTTCCCCCCTTGGGTCCATTATTATCCAAGGTCATTTGTTTCATGCGTCATTCACTCTACTGACACTCGTCTTATTAACTACTTTCCGCTATACTTTCCTGTCCTGGCATATTTCTCTAGCTTCTATAAACATCCATGCATTTTTTCATGCGGGCTCTCGTGTTGCTATGGCTTCTTATGTTTCTTCTAACTAGGGTCTCATTCACACATTCTAACCATTCCTTCCGCGGTCTGCCTCTGGGCACGCTGCCATTTACTTTACCTTGATATACCTGTTTCGTTAGTCGTCCATCCTTCGTTCTCTCAACATGCCCGAACCATCTTAAGCTAATATATATTCAAATGTGAAATAGCGAGAAATTTTAGTCTTAACGTCTAAAGAAATTAGCAGCCTAAAACAGAGACCCTTATTGGTTCATTTTAGTGTCCATACGTTGTACTTTTTTTCAGTGATGTGAACTACTGGGAGGGGAATTAGGAGAAATAATAGTAAACGAGGGGAGGCGGAGTGATGCGAAAATTAGGACCGGTAACGAGAGGGGGAATTAGAGTTCGGGAAGTGAGTAGAAAATGGGCGAGGAGGAAGTAAGGAAAATTAAGGGAAATAAGGGTTGATGAAGCAGTGGAAATAATTTAGGGGAAGTGGGGAGAATGAAGAAAGCGAAAGTAGAGGAAGTGAGCGGAAATGAGGATAAGTAGGATAAGTGCAGAACAGGGCGTAAGGGAAGTTAGGGTTAATAAGAGCAGTTAAAGTAGAAGAAATTAAGGGCAATCTGGAAAGGCGCAGTCCAGGAAATGAGGTGGAATGTGTATATGAGAGGGGAAGTAGAGTTAATTAGGGAAGCAGAAGCGGGGGACATGATGGGAAATAAGAATAAAAAGTAGGTTAGAGGAGGGAAAGTAGGAGAATAAATGAATTATAAGGCGCAATTAGAGGAGGAGGTAGAGAAAGTGAGGGTAGTATAATAGCACAATTAATGAGAAATTAGGAGTAGGAAAATAATGAAAGTAACGGAAAGGCTATAAGGGCGGTGCTGATAAGTACGGGAAGGGAATTGAGGGCTAGATAATGGGAGTCTTAGCTGAAGAAGTAAGAAGAGGGAGAAAAAGGTGTAAATACGGGAAGATAAAATAGGTTTAAGTGAGAAGAAATTAGGGAGGATGAGGAGGAGGATGATTCGTATAAGTATTACGAGCGAAGTAGGGGACGTGAGAAGTACCACAGCGTCATTAGGGGAAGGGAGGTAGAACAAGAGAAGGTAAGGTAATGGAGGAAGTGGTAGAGGAGGGAAAGAGAGCACTGAAAACGGTTTGCTGGGGAAGCAAGTAAATGAGTTTAGTAGGGTGAATGAGGCAAGTGGAAATAGGGTGAGTGAGGGGAATAAGGGTAGAGCGAATGGGTTGGTTAAGCAAGATAAATTTGGAGATGGAGAAACTAGGAGAAGTGAAGGGTAATGAGGAAAGGAGTGAGGGTAAGGGAATAGGGGAAGTGGACAGAAATGAGGGTAGCCTGAAGCTGTGAAAAAGGAGGGTCAGCTGAAGAAGTAAGTAGAGAGGGTAAGTATGGTGACTAAGAGGAGCGGGAATAGGTGAAATAAGGAGAGGGGTATAGAGAGGAAAAGTGAGATATGTATTGGGAGGAGAAGTAGGGATCATTAGGGGTGATGACGGATGTGGAGTTAGGGGAATAAAGGGTATAGGAATAGGAGAAGTGACGAGAATTGAGGGATGGGAAATTAAAACCGTTTCATATTATTTACAGGTTTCTTTAAAACCTATACAAATTTTTGTGTAATCTTTAAAATGACTTAAATCTTTAGAAATCCCTTGAAATTTATTTAATCTCGTAAAAATACTTTGAAATCTCCTTAATTAGCCTAAAATATTTTACAGCCTTTGAAATTCCTGTTAATTATTGAAATTATTTTAAGATTCCATGAAATACTTTAAACTTTTTAAAATCTATTGAAACCCTTAAAAACTTGTACCCCAGAATTTTTTTAAATATTCTAAAATATTTTAAATTATTTCAAATTAAAATTAAATTGCTGAAATCATTTAAAAATATCTTGGAATCTTTTAAAATACCCTATAAAATTCGAAATCCTTTGAAATCCCTTGAATCTCTTAAGAACTCTTGAAAATTTCTGGGATTCAAAATAATAAAAAAATTTTAAATACTAAAATATAATAAACCGTTTAACATCCCTTTAAGTTATTAAATCAATTAAAAATTCCTTCGAATCTTTCGCAATTCTCTAAAATAATTGAAAGGCTTTAAAAACTTTTTAAGTGCCTTAAGACTTTGTACAGCTCCTGAAAATATCTCAAACTCTTTTGAAAAAACCCTAAATTATTTCAAATTTCTTAATATTCAACTAAATTACTTCAACCAATTAAAAAATCCGTGGAATTATTTTAAATACCCTAAAATATTTCAAACTCTGTATTATTTTTGAAATCTTATAGAATTTGATAAAATTCGTGGGAATAAGAACAGTACCCCAAAATATTACCAAAAAAATCATATTAGATCTTTTGAAATCCTTTGATGTTTTTTTCCTAATTTTTAATTTTTTTTAAATGTTTAAAAATACCCTAAAATTTGTAAAATCATTGAAAATGACTTGAAATTTGTTAAATCTTTATAAAATGCCTTGAAATCTTTCAATATCTATTTAAATATTTCAAACTCTATAAGATCACTTTAAATTATAAAAATCGGTTAAAAGAGCATTCCAAATCTTTTATAATTCTCTAAAATATTGCAATCCCTTTGAAATCTGGTAAAATTCCTTGAAATTTTTTAAAGGGCTTTAGAATTCTTTGTAACTAAAAAAACCTAACATATTTTAAATCTTTAAAATCTTTAAAGATCCTTTGATACTTTCTAAAGCTTTTGCAAAATCCTTGTAATTTTTTAAAGACCCTGAAATCTATAACATCCTTTGGAATCATTTCAAATGATATCTTAAATCAAATCCTATACAATCTTTTCGAACCACTTAATATTTCTTTAAAACTTCTACAAATTATTAAAAACAATCGAAAATTCTTTGTACTCTTTTAAAATCATTAAAAACTCTTTAAAACATTTTGATTCCCTTGGAAATTGTTTAAAGCCTTGAAATACTTTTAAATTATTGAAAGAATACGAATTCTCTTAATTCTTGTGAAGCAATTCTTTTGAATCCTTTAAAGTATTACAAAATACCGTGAAATTATATCAAATATGATATTTTCTATAATCTTGGGAAATTTATTAAAATGCTTTAAGAGCTTTTCAAAATTCCCAAAATCACGGAAATCTCAGAAATCTGATAAAATCTTCTGGAATCTTAAAAAATCCTCTAAAACATTATAAGACCTATAAAATCGTTCCATATCTTCTAAAATTCCAGGATATTCTTTAAAGTCCTTCAAAAATTTGTTAATTGTTTAAAAAAAAACTTTGATCCGTTAAAAAGCCTCAGACTTATTTAAAATGCTTAAATTTCTTTAAAATCGCTTCAAATTCTTGAAATCTATTACAAATTTCTTGGAATCTTTTAAAATCCCCTAACATTTTTTTAAGAATTCAATCAAATTTAGAAGTAGAGATAGGCCTTAATTTAGTATTGATTAATCCGTGGGTTAAGTTTTTGATCCTTTTATTTAAAAAGAGACAAAGTGACTTTATAATAAAAAGCTACTACTTTTTGAATTTTCCCGAAAACCTACCTGAAAATTTTGTCAAATAATTAATTTCTTTGTGAGATCTTTTAAATCTATCCAAAATCCTTGCGAACCCTTTAAAATCTTTATAATTTATTTTTTCAGAAATCTTTCCGAAATATTTAGAATCTTTGAGAAACCTTTGAAATCTTTGAGAAATCATGGAAATCTTTGTGAAACCTTTCAGTATAATTTAAGAATTTTTGTAAAATCTTTCTAACAACTTTAGAATCTTTAAGAAATATTTAAAATATTTACTAAATTTTGTATAACATTTGTGAAATCACTGATATGATTTGTAAAATTATTGAAATGTTTGGGAAATTTTAAAGAAATTATTGAACTATTTACAAAATATTTAAAATATTTGGTAATATTTGTAAAAGTATTTAAATCATTGTGAAATCTTTAGGAACTCATTGACATTTTTATGAAATCTTTGTGAAATCTTTCTGAAATATTTCTGGAATATTTGGAATCTTAGCGAAACATTTGAAATCTTTGAGAAATCATGTAAATCTTTGTACAATCTTTGTGAAACCTTTCTGTATGATTTAGGGATTTTTGTAAAGTCTCCGAAACCTTTGGAATCTTTACGAAATATTAATCTTAAATATTTAGAATCTTTGCAAAATATTTAAAATATTTTTGAAATTTTAGAAATCTTTGTGAAATATTTTTAATCTTTTTGAAATCTTTGCTAAAGCTTTGGAAATCTTTGAGAAATCATTATGCAATCTTTAGAATCTTTGCAAAATATTTGAAATATTTAGAAACCTTTGGGTAATCATTGAAATCTTCTTGAGTAATTTGTAATCTATCTGAAATCTTTGTAAAATTTTTTAAATCTATTTAAAATTATTGCGAAATATTTAAAAAAATGTTATGATATATTTTTGACATCTTTAGAAATCTTTCCAGAATATCCTTTGTGAAATCTTTGGGAAATAATAGAATTCTATGTTCAATCTTTGATATCTATCTGAAATCTTTGATAACTCTATGAAATCTTTGTGCAATCTTTGAAACGTTTTTGAAGTCTTTTTAAATTTTTACCAAAAATATATTTTAAATTTCTGAAATATTTGGCAACATTTGTGAACTTTTTAAAATTTTTGTGAAATCTTTTTAAAACTATTAAACCATTTGAACATTTTTCATATCTATCCAAAATGTTGGCGAAGCCTTTCAAATATTTCTAGAATCTTTGACAAATCATGGAAATCTTTAAAAAAAATTTGTGGAACCTTTCTGTATGATTTAGGAATTTTTGTAAAGTCTTTCCGAAACCTTTGGAATCTTTACGAAATATTTAAAATATTTAATGAATTTTTTATAACATGTGTAAAATCACTGATATTATTTGTAAAATTATTGAAATCTTTGGAATAATGAAAATATTTGATAACATTTGTAAAAGTATTGAAAACTTTGTGAAATTTTTGGGAAATTATTGATATGTTTGTGAAATATTTGTAAAATCTTTCTCAAATATTTAGAATCTTTGCAAAATATTTGAAATATTTGTGAAATCTTTGTGAAATATTTTATATCTTATTAAAACTTTTGCTAAATTTCTAATAAATTATTGAGCTATTTACGAAATATTAAAAATATTTGATAACATTTGTAAAAGTATTGAAATCTTCGTGAAATTCTTGGGAAATTATTGATATTTTTATGAAATCTTTCTCAAATATTTAGAATCTTTGCAAAATATTTGATATATTTGTGAAATCTTAGAAATCTTTGTGAAATATTTTATATATTTTTAAAGCTTTTGCTAAAGCCTTGGAAATCTGTATCAAATCTTTGGGAAATCATTGCAATTTTTGTGAAATCTTTGTGAAATCTTAGAAATCTGCAGGAATTATTGAAATCTTTGTAAAATATTTTTAATCTTGTTGAAATCTTTGCTAAAGCTCTGGAAATCTTTTTGAAATCTTTCTGTATGATGTAAGAATTTTTGTAAAATCTTTCCGAAATCTTTGGAATCTTAATGAAATATTTAAAATATATTTTACACAATTTTTATAACATTTGTGAAATCACTGATATTATTTGTAAAATTATTGAAATCAATTGGGAAATTTCTAAGAAATTATTAAACTATTTACGAATTATTAAAAATATTTGGTAATTTTGTAAAAGTATTGAAATATTTGTGAAATCTTTGTAAAATATTTCTCATATATTTAAAATCTTTGCAAAATATTTGAAATATTTGTGAAATCATAGAAGCCTTTGTAAAATATTTTATATCTTTTTGAAACTTTTGCTAAAGCTTTGGAAATCTTTGTGAAATCTTTGGGAAATCAATAACATTTTTATAATATCTTTGTGAAATGTTTCTCATATATTTCCGAAATATTTGGAATCTTTGCAAAATATTTGAAATATTTGTGAAATCTTAGAAATCTTTGTGAAATATTTTATATCTTTTTAAAACTTTTGCTAAAGCTTTAGAAATTTTGAGGAAATCATTGACATTTTTGTGAAATCTTGGTGAAATCTTTCTGAAATGTTTTGATCTTTTGCGAAATATTCGAAGTCGTTGTGAAATCTTACAAATCTGCAGGAATTATTGAAATCTTTGTGAAATATTTTTAATCTTTTTGAAATCTTTGCTAAAGCTTTCGAAATCTTTATGAAATCTTTCTGAAATCTTTGGAATCTTTGCAAAATATTTGGAATCTTTAGAAACATTTGGGAAATCATTGAAATCTTCGTGAATAATTTGTAATCTATCTGAAATATTTTGGAAATCATTAAAATCTTTGAAATCTATCTGATATCTTTGCATAACCTTCAAAATGTTTTTAAGCATGTGGGAAATAATTGATATCTTTGTGCAATCTTGGAAGTCTGTCGGAAATCTTTGTAAAATCTTTTAAATCTATCCGAAATCATTGTGAAATATTTTTGATCTTTATGATTTCTTTTTGAAATCTTTAGAAATCATTGCAGGATATCCTGTGTGAAATTTTTGTGAAATTCTTCTGGAGGCTATGGCAATCTTTCTGAAATCTTTGGAATTTTTGCGAAATATTTGAAATATTTATGAAATCTTAGAAATCTTGGAAATCTTTATCAAACATTTTAGAAATCATAAAAATCTTGGTCTAATGTTTAAAATCTAATGGGGTTTTTTTTAATCATTGAAGCTTTCATACAAATTTTTTAATCTATCTTATATTCTTGCTAAATATTTTAAATCTTTGCGAAATATTTGTGAAATTGTTTGGGTACTCATTGAAACCCTTGTGAAATTGTTAAAGCCTATTAAAAATGTTTGCTAAATCTTTGTGAAATATTTGGGAAATAATAGAATTCTATGTTCAATCTTTGACATCTATCTGAAATCTTTGCAAAATCTACGAAATCTTTGTGTAATCTTTAAAGTCTTTTTGAAACTTGTTCGAAGTCTTTCCAAATATTTGCGAAATATATTTTAAATTTCTGAAATATTTGACAATATTTGTAAACTTTTGAAATTTTGGTAAAATCTTTGGGAAATTATTCAATCATTTAAACATTTTTTAATCCAAATTTTGGCGAAGCCTTTCAAATCTTTCTGGAATCTTTGAGAAATCATGAAACTCTTTGTAAAATCTTTGTGAAACCTTTCTGTATGACTTAGGAATTTTTGTGAAATCTTTCTGAAACATTTTGAATCTTTACGAAATACTTAAAATATTTTATAAATTTTGTATAATATTTGTGAAATCACTGATATTATTTGTAAAATTATTGAAATATTCGGGAAATTTTTAAGAAATTATTGAACTATTAACGAAATATTCAAAATATTTGGTAACATTTGTAAAAGTATTGAAATCTTTGTGAAATCTTTGGGAAATCATTAATCTTTTTGTGAAATTTTTGTAAAATCTTTCTCAAATATTTAGAATCCTTGCGAAATATTTGAAGTCTATGTGAAATTTTAGAAATCTGTTTTGAAATCTTTGTGAAGCATTTTTAATCTTTTTGAAATCTTTCTAAAATCTTTGGATTCTTTGCAAAATATTTAAAATATTCAGAAACCTTTGGGAAATAATTGAAATCTTCGTGAAATATTTCTAATCTATCTAAAATCTTTTGAAAATCATTAACATCTTTTAAATTCATCTGAAATCTTTGCATAACCTTCAAAATGTTTTTAAAACGTGTGGGAAATAATTGATATCTTTGTGCCATCTTTGAAATCTATCGGAAATCTTTGTAAAATCTTTTAAATCTATCCGAAATCATTGTGAAATATTTTTGATCTTTATGATTTCTTTTTGAAATCTTTAGAAATCATTGCAGGATATCCTGTGTGAAATGTTTGTGAAATTCTTCTGGAGGCTATGGCAATCTTTCTGAAATCTTTGGAATCTTTGAGAAATATTTGAAATAGTTATGAAATCTTATAAATCTTTGGAAAATCATTGAGATATTTGTTAAACATTTTTCGAAATAATTGAAGCTTTTGAAGAAAATTTTAAATCTATCTGATATCTTTGCTAAATATTTTAAATCTTTTCGAAATATTTATAAAAATTTTTTGAGTAATCAATAAAACCCTTGGGATATTTTTGAAATCTATTCAAAATTTTTGCTAAATCTTTTTGAAATCTTTGGGAAATAATATAAATCTATGTTCAATCTTTGAAATCTATCTGAAATCTTTGCTAAATCTACGAAATCTTTGTGCAATCTTTTAAATATTTTTGAAACTTATTCGAAGTCTTTCCAAATATTTGCGAAATATATTTTAAATTTCTGAAATATTTGGCAATATTTGTAAACTTTTAAAATTTTTGTCAAATCTTTTGGAAATTATTCAATCATCTGAACATTTTTCATATCTTGAAAAAATAAAAAATTCGCCTTCCATGGTTTAATTAAAGAAAAAATTTTCGTCGATGAAGTATTAACTCATTTGCCTTCATTCATCGACGACATTTTTTTCTTTAATTTTTCATATCTATCCAAAATTTTGGCGAAGCCTTTCAAATCTTTCTGTAATCTTTGAGAAATCTTGAAAATCTTTGTAAATTCTTTATGAAATATTTCTGTATGTTTTAAGAATTATGGTCAAATGTTTCTGAAACCTTTGGAATCTTTACGAAATATTAAAAATATTTAATTAATTTTTTATAACATTTATGAAATCACTGATATTATTTGTAAAATTATTGAAACCTTGGAAGTATTGAAAATATTTGATAACATTTGTAAAAGTATTGAGATCTTTGTGAAATCTTACTGAAATCTTTCTGAAATCTTTGGAATCTTTGCAAAATATTTGAAATCTTAAGAAACTTTTGGGAAATTTTTGAAATCTTCGTCAAAATGTTTTTAAAACATGTGGGAAATAATTGATATATTTGTGCAATCTTTGAAATCTGTCGGAAATCTTTGTAAAATCTTTTAAAGCTATTCGAAACTCTTGCGAAATATTTATAATCTTTATGATATCTTTTTTAAATCTTTAGAAATCTTTGTGAAATCCTTCTAGGGGCTATGGCAATCTTTCTAAAATCGTTGGAATCTTTGCGAAATATTTGAAATATTTATGAAATCTTCCAAATCTTTGGAAAATCATTGAAATCTTTGTCAAATATTTTTTATCTATCTAAAATCTTTGCCAAATATTTTTAATTTTTGCGATATATGTGTAAAATTTGTTGGATACTCATTGAAACCCTTATGAAATTTTTAAAATCTATTAAAAAATTTTGCTAAATTTTCGTGAAATCTTTGGGAAATTTTTTTGGAACTTCTTCTAAGTCTTTCCAAATGTTTGCGAAATATATTTTAAATTTCTGAAATATTTGGTAATATTTGTGAACTTTTGAAATTTTTGTGAAATCTTTGGGAAATTATTCAATCATTCGAAGATTTTTTAAATCTAACCAAAATTTTGACGAATTCTTTCAAATCTTTCTGGAATCTTTTGGAAATCATTAAAATCTTTGTGTTCTCTTTATCAATATTAATTTTGTACCTGTATTTATTATTTTTACTATTTTTTGTTGGTTTAATATTTACTATTTCATACTCATGTCACTAGCTATATAATTTGTTTAAAATCCAAACCACACCTAACAAATGAATGACGTTTGAAAGCTCAACATTAAATTTCCTGAATTTTCAAAAAATTATAGGTGAGCAGTAAAAAATGGGAAGTGGAAAGTGGGCAATAAGAAGTGGATGTGAAATGAAATGAAATTTTATTTCTAAGCTCTAAGAAATTAGTTCAAGCTAAAGGTTTCTATATAATCTATCACATTTTGTCTTAGAATAAATTTATAAAAAATGCAAAACCGACCAGTAAAACTTGTGCCTTGTCCTGAAATGACTCATTAATTGAGTTCCATTCCATGAGGATTTAAATTGAAATTGAAATTGGAGAATGTAGCGTAGTCTTCATGGAGGATGGAAATGACAAGTTTGAAATTCCGGAAAACTCGGAAATCGAGGGTTGCATTATTAAACTCTTCTTTCCGACAACCCTCCCCCTTCTTGATCAACAAGAAGAGTCACCGTGTCATTTTCGAATATCCATTGGAAAACGCGACGATGCACGTCAATATTTTATAATACGACCAAGCGAATTGGAGACTCCCCTCCCCATTTCGGTGCTCCTCGATTTCGAACGCTTGCGAGATATTGTTTCTACAGGGGTGGAAATTGATAGGGAACTTCCTATACAGAAATGTCTCCTAGTGTGCGAATGAAGACGGTGATCGGCCAAAAGAGAGGAGACGAACGACGAGCTTCGCGTTTTTTAATTTAATGCGAGTCAATAATTTAACGTGCCTCTTTGATTTACAGGGCCAACCCTCCTTCCTACAACTTCTTATCGGTCTTCCCTTTATCCCTGACTTCAATCGAAAGTCACTCCAAACACCCTCTTTATCCTTGTTGAACTTCCTTCAGTTTTTAGATCCTTAGTGTCCACAATCTTATCAAAGAGCATCGCACACAATCCAGATTGTCAAACTGTTACAGATTACTCTGATTATCAGGATCAGGTCAAAGTCAGTGGTGTAATAGAAGCCTGGCAATAATTTTGCACAGTGGGAAAAAAGTACATTTTTTGGTTCAAAATACGATTCCGGCTGAACATGTGGATCGATTTTAATGTTTTTTTTTTGTTTTAAGCTGATAAAATTTCAAAGAAACTTGTCGACCCTTATTTTTAATTTAGCTTTTTAATTTTCTTATAAATAAATAAATATTATTAAAAATTTAGTGATTGAAGTTTATCCACACTTAGAAATTTCTTCGACCGTTATTATCATTAATGATAGAATGGGTTTTATTTTGGCCATATGGTCAAATACAAATAAAAATGGTGTACATGGGCAAAAATTTTCCAGGGTACTGATAGACAATTGAAACTGCAATCTGTATCCTTTAGGTCAATTATCTTCTACCTTTTCTAGAAAAAAGTTCTTCATTTTCAAGTGAGTTGTGAGTGAAATGTTTTCAAGGAGCCTTCGCAGTTTTGGAATTTATAGCGTTGTTCAGTGAAAGCACTCAGTTAAAATCTGCATTACAATTTGAAGGTGAGTCAATTACTTAAATTTTTTGTTATTGAATTTTTATAGCTAGTTTCTGAAAGTTTCCCTTTTTCAGCTCGTGCTGGATGCTTTTAAAAATCAATCCTCATCAAGGAAATAAAAGAGGACTAAAAAGGAAATATGAGAGAGCTGAAGAAACCACTCCAGTCGTGAAACTTAAGAAAAAAATAGTTAAATTTCAGCTATTTGCCGAAATCTTTCTTTTAAACAATTACTTAACTAATTTGCTGTGATTATTGTAAATATTTCTGTCTAAAATATAATAATGTGAGAAAACAATCATATAGTATATTTCAGACAACCTAATACAAAAGGCCAATTTATTTTATTTATTTAATACTTAAACGTTCTTATATTAACTGTTATACTATAACTATAAATCATGTTTTGTTTATTCAAACGACATACAATTTTAATTTTTCATTTTCTTCATAACGAATAATAATTTTTATTTGCAGAGAAATATTTTGCATAAAAAATTAGTGGTTATTGGGGCGTTTATCTGAAATGAATGAAAATTGACTTCCGACTCTTCACAATAAATAAATAAATAAATAATTATTCTTACATGCACAAAAATATTATATTGCATAGATCAATAATCTCACGTACAAATGGAAATTTACATCAATCATACACCCAGGAAAAAGTTTTGTTAAATCAAAGAAACTTGCTTTAAATCAAATAAATTGTAGTATTGATATACGGTCAAAGAAACATTTGTTTGATTTAAAGAAATTTTTTTGTTAATTTTTTTATTCGATTTAAAGAAATATTTCTTTAATATAAACGGAAAATTTCTTTAAATTAAAGAAATATAATTTTTTATTTGACCTGTACTACAGGTTAGTTTAAAATGAATAAACGTTTTCTTTGAATCCAATAATGAATTATAAATAAATTGGCTTCCTCATGAAGCAAATAACTCTATTAAATTTAAAACGATAATAACTTTAATTAAATAAGAGCAAAAAGCAAACAAAAAATTCGTTTGTCTTCGCATGGGAACGTTTTTTGTATAATCGGATTCGACAGCTCGAGTTTTAAGAAACTTGCATGGTCTATTAGTTCACCTGAGGAAAAAAGTTTATTTTAATATTTTTTGTGTGTAAATGAATTTTATTCTTTTCTAATTTGCAATTCTTCATGAAAATTTAAGATAAAAAATAAATTGTGACGAAATTGTGCACATGAGGTCAGGATGTAAATTATTATCTAGAGGCGTCCGTCTTCGCAAAAATGTGACAACACGTGTTCCGAAAGATGCGGTAACGTAAAATAATCAAACTGATTTGTTCTGCGCAATCCCGTCGCACATTAGTAATGTGGATTAAAAAAATCTTTCTTTGATTCAAAGAAATAATCTTCTTATTTCAAATTGCTGACTCTTAAGAAATTATTTCTTTGATTGTTCCTAGTAACTGTTTTGAATCAAAATAATTTTTTTTTTTGAATCAAGAGAATCATTTAAACAAATAATTTCTTTAAACAGAAAAAATTACATGACGACATTTATTAATATGAAATAAATTTTATTTTAATGTAAAGCTATTTGTATGTTGAATCAAAAGAACCCAGTCAAAAAAGTTTTTTTTTTATTCAAAAAAACTTTTTTCTGTGTGTATAGTTGTTTATAGTTCCAGGCTTTTGAAAATACTTGTGCAGGTGTTGGAGTTGAAAATTCAAGCACCCGCCACTTGATGAGGAAATTTAATTCTGGATTACAGATTTGTCGATGAAAGTACTGTTGGAAATTTAATAACAATTTCAGATGGACAATTTCAAACTATAAATTTCTTATTCACTACTGCAATACAAAAAGTCATTTATTGTATGATTGCATTAGAAATATATAAAGTATTTATACATTTTCTATAAATGAAAATTTTTTAATTTGCTTTTGACAATTTCCTTTTTCAAATACAAGCGTTTAAGGAAATAGTGAAAAGTACTGATAAAATACATATAAAATAAGTTTTAAATAAAACATGCGATGTAGCTGATGTTCTGTATGAGCTAGAATAATTTTTTTAGTTTGAAAGATAATTTAATCTGCTTTATTTCATTTTCAGACAACTTTCATGTAGGATGTATATCGAGGAAAAGATATATATCTTGTCCCCTATTGATCCGTATACATCTATATGCATCCATGTTATATTCGAAAAGAAAAAGATGTAACGTTTTTTTACCCGTGCAGAAATCTTTATGGGGTATTGTTGAGGGCCTGATGGGGTTTCCCTATTATTGTTAGGGTCCGCTTGAGGCAAATCGTTAGGGTCCCAATAGGGTCTTTTTTGCAAAGAAATGTCATTCTTGTTTCTTCCATTGACAAAATAAGTCCAATATAGCTCGAGAATTTTTTATAAACTTTAAAACATTTTCTGGATTATATTTGGAGAACATGTGAAAAGTTTCCACAAAAAAAAAAGTATTTTCAATAAGTTGTGATTATTATTTATAGGTTAGGTCCAGATTTTGAATTTATGTGCACTATTCTATGAAATTGATAGTTTCAGGTATCTGAAACTTTCCACGTTTTTGAAAATGGTCCAAAATATTCCAAAAATGGTACAAGACTTTGTTTGTATTTACGTGGTGTTAACGCAGATCGTACATGCACGCGTGCACAGTTAGAACCAATGAGTTCAGGTCCGGCATAAATCGAGCATTTCATACCTCTCAATTTTTCCACGTGAAGCGTTAGCTTGTCAGATTCGTCAATTATTTTGTTTCGTATTTAAAAAAAAAAAAAATGTTTAGATCATGTAAATTAATTAGAGCCTAAAGCAATCCTGTCCAGGGCCACTATAGGGGGCTTATTACGGAAGTCATCTTGATTTAAAGTGTTGCCATATTCGGACCACAAAAGGTCCTGATGAGGGGTACCCTAATAAGGGTAAACTGTTAGGGCCCCTAACAAAGCCTCAGTATTGTTAGGGACTACTAGGGCAATTTCTACACGGGTACTAAACAATTTTTTTTAAACGTCACAACTGTTAATGCTATAAAACACTCTTCTTTTTTTTAACTTTTCGGAAATATGTGAACCTTTTTTGCATGTGAAGTTTTACATAAAATAAACCAATAAAATAGAATTGAAAAAAACTGAGGTCCTTCACACTTTTTTCAAAATCTAAAAGAGAGGGGAACGTCAATCAATATTGGTCACGAGGACCCTTCTGCAGGCACAAAATTAAAGATTTTTATCAAAGAAAACTTTACTTATCTTTTGCTCCTTTCGAAAAAAATCACATTAATTGATTAAAAAAAACTAACAAATATCGAGTTATTTTAAAAGGGTCCTTATAATGATTTTGTTCATATTCGATCAAATACTCAGGAGGCATCTCCAAAACATAATTTTTACGGTACAAACTTCAGTCTGCTCTTTTAAGTTTAACTTGGTTCTGAGGAGCTACATTGTTAAAAAAAAAAACTAAAAACTAAATCGAAATCAGCGACAAGAAATTTGCGGGGGATATAGAGGTTCGCGTGCAGTTGAAAATTTTTTTGTGGTCCTTTGTTATCAGTTCTATTTGCTACATTAAAATATGTTTTTATTTTTATAAAGAACATAAGTTTTAGAAAAGATTTAAGTCTGGAAGATGTGACAAGACAAGGCTACCGAGAGGGCCTGCTATACTTCCACATAGGTTGGGAACAAACAGTGTTGACATATAAAATTTTCCACGAAAAGATTCAAACTGTCCTTTTCTACAAGAATCTATAGTGAACTGTTGGTATTAGGGAAAAATGGACAACATTTTTAGATTTGCTATCTAAAAAAATAATTACTGCAGATAAACAAAATTATAAATACATAAAAAGATAAATGCCATGATGATAAACAATATAAATATTCTGTAAAATGAAAAGCAGATTAATGATGACCCTGGGAGGCCTTGGGAGGGAGCCTTTTGGATTGCCTTCGAGTTATAAACCTCTCAGGTCCTTTCCAAGTCGAGTAATCATGTATTACATTTTAGCCTTTAGGTCGAATATATTTGTCTTAAGACATTAAAATTAGTCTAGTTCCGTCTAACGGACTTGAAATTGTCTTGGATTCGTATTTTCCCAAGAAAAAAATCAAGGCTAAATATTTTTACCCGGGAAATAATATAAGTGAAATTGAGTCATAATGACAATAGCATATATTATATAAAATAAACATAAGTTAAGTTTAACCATAACATTGCGAAAAGAATATTTTTTTAAATAAATACTGGTTTACAAAATAATACGGCATACCCCGCGGAATCAATTTAAATAAACAATGTGACTACCGAGCTGATCGAGTGGCAGGCTCGACTTTGTCTAATTGTCTCGAAAAGAATATACCTCGGATGCATCTAATTACGGATGGAGAGCCACAATAAAAAGTCGACTTTTGACTCTTCGATTAATGGAATTTGAAAAGTCGAAATTGAAAAATCGATTTAAAAACTAGACTTTTTTATATATAAAACCTATGAGGCCTTGAATCTCAATTGACTATACAGAAGTGGAAAGTCGATAGTGAAAACTCGACTTCAACGAGAAGAAAGTCGAATTGCCATGATCATCAATTTTGATCGAAACTCACTATCGATATGGCATTAAGTACAAACATTCCTGACAGCAAACTCAACATTTTTGGGTTCAAATTCAAATCTGTGAAAATAGTGCAGTTTAAAAATTGAAAATTTGTAATGCTTAAAGGATTATAAATTCACCACATTCAAAAACGAATATACTGTGATTAAAAATTAGAAAATTGAAGAAAATAAAATTAAAAGCGCTTAAAGGAGTACAATTTTTAATTGAAGCATTGAAATCTATCTGTTTTAAAATTATTGAAAATGTATAGGTGAGACAATTTAAATTGCTGATTTGTGTGCAATTTCAAACTGAAATATTGAAAAATTGTATGTACTTCAATTTTTTACAATACGCTGAACGTTTGATTATAAAAATGTTCAATTTTTAATTTTAAATGTTACAATTTAGAATTGTTTCACATTAGATTCGTTGTTTTAAAATTATTTCTTGAGTTAATAAAATATAATTGATCTAGTTTCAAGGCATGAATAAAAAATTTTATATAACTGGGTAAAATTTCTGAAATATGGGGAAAAAACCAAGAATTGATCGGGAACTTTTCGTGAGTCTCGAGTGGAAAAAAATTGACTCTAAAAAATTTTACTTCGTGGAGATTTAAAAAAAAATCTTTTTGTATTGAACAAAGTTCTTGATTATTGGTTGTGTTGAAACTTTCTAACATTTGGTATGGAAGAAAATAATTTTTTAATCAATTGAATACGTAGAAAGTATGCAAGATCTCGTGAAATTCGAAGATTCTCATTCGTTCCAGATCGATTTAGCTTCCGACTGTTCGTTTAACTGGTTTGATTTACGATCTGAAATTTGAGCCGTGTGAACGTCTGGCGAGAAATAATATGCAACCTGGTTCTAGTAAATATATTCTTTATGGATTTAAAGCGCAGAATTCGATTTTTCGAATATTCGCACGAGTCTTTTGCGTAGCAAAGCGAAAATTTGTAATTTTTCTTGCTTTCCCAATGATTCACAATATTGTTGGAATATAAAAGTATCAATTGTGCTTAAATTCTTTTATATCGGTGCTTTTAGATATTAACTTTATTTTCATTGTTGATCTTAGGTTTATTGACTAGAGACATTTTTTTCACAATCTTAAGATTTATCAATATTTTAATAATATTGATATAGACCAGTAGACAAAAAAATTAACATCTAAAATTAATTTTATTGTCACAAATAAAATAAATAAACAATGGCGTCAATGTAAGACATTTTTTAATGACAAAGCTTAAATACTTACGAATTGGATCATTTTTCACTTATTTAATATATTTCGCCTTCAAAGAATTGAAATTCAAATTATTCCAAAAGAACAAAATTGCAATAATGAAAATACCTACTGTTAATAAATAATATATATGTATATAAATATATATATATATATATATAAATATATATATATATATACATATACATACACATATATAAATTATTATAATTTACGCTACTAAATGTGATACATTAAAGTCCGATTTAAATATATCAAAATAACTGTCCAACGTCGTTGAGTGAGTAAACGAGTTTACGCATTATGATAATCAGTATGACAAGTCGTTATTGCAAATAATTGCCCTCGCCTAATTGCAAGTGAAATGTCCAACAGATAGGATATTAGTTAAAATGTAAATAATTAGCAACGTTAATTAGATTCAATAATAGATTTAATTTCACACTGATATCAATTGACATAATATTATTGTAATAGTTTTTCCCAGATTTATTATTAATTTACCTTAAAAACGCCTCTTCTATACATGTAGTAGGTATTGAGTCATTAATGGCTACAAAATTTTTTTATTCACATATTTCAATTTTTTCTTTTACTGAGATTGATAAGTTTGCATCGTTTTCCAATGTTTGCAGTTTCAGCATAAATAAAAATTTACGTTTTCAAAAATAAAAGAAGAAACTGTAAAAAAAGACGACTGTGTATTGTAAATCTCTAAAATCCATATTAAATGATGCTTAAAAAGTTATTATTTACAAAAAGGTGAGAGTTAGAGACAAATAAAAATGTTCTGGAAGATAATATATGGGCATTATGTGAAGAGAAAAAGCATTATTATAAGCATGAGGATTTTAAATATTCATTTGCTTATGTTTTCATTTATATTCATTTGGCATATATTTCTTTTATTATTCCGATGTTGTGGGAGTTTGTTTTTGATTTTTTAAAAAATAGATTTATGACTTTCAATAACAATGTAACTATATACTTTTCTACCAAAGGTGTTTTTATTTAGTATATTTAGTTATGAATTCTATGAATAGATTTTTATACTAACTTAAAAATGGGTGCCGGCTAATATGACACGCATCAAGTTGCATTGCTACATTTCACATTTGGTTCACGGAGAATTAAGATTTTTCCTAAATTAGAGATGCAGCATGGTTCCTCACCACTATTCTTTACACGTTTACAAACTAAAAAATCTTAAAAATAATTCTTTGATACATATTTAACAAATTACTCATTTTATAAAAATTTTGCAGGGAGGTGCGGGTTGGCGATGCTCCTATCGTGTGCGGGATGCGAAAAGCCAATTTTGGACAAGTTTCTGTTAAATGTTCTGGACCGAGCTTGGCATGCAGATTGCGTTCGGTGTTGCGTGTGCGGGACTGCCCTACAGGACAAGTGTTTCTCCAGAGAGTCGAAATTGTTTTGCAGAAATGATTTCTTCAGGTACTTTGACACTGATATGAAGTAATTTAATTATATTTAATATTTTTTAATTATTTCCATGAAATTGCATTTTTGTACATTTAACTAATGGTATAACAAACTGAGGACGATGATAATTTGTGTAAAAAGTATAAGTAAAGTTGAAGCTAAAATGTATGTAGGATGTATAAAAAATCCTGCTATTATATAGAAAAAATACAATAATAAACCACGAATGTGGATGTTCATGACCGAGATGCAACGTGACATTATAATTACAATAGAACTTTTCTAAGAATAAGAGAGAACAATCCGACATCGCCGAGTCTCGGTGAATATTATTAAGAGACATTTTTGCTATGGGATTTTTTCTGTTAAACCGCAAAGAACGTGCGGCATAATGCTACTATAGACCGCTTAAATACAGTCTTGCGCTCCAAATGATGTTCTAAACGCTTTTTTTCTCCTCATCAGAAAACGGGTCGCGAAATGTAAAAAGTATCGCGTTGTCGCCGTAGCCGTAGGTCACCTCGAATCAAAGAGGTCCTTGACACTTAAGCGGTATTTCTCTGAATCGTAAAATTTTATGTGCTACGAACTGGTCGTGTTTATACTTTAAAAATGAAGCATAGCCCGGTTTCGATGATAAATGAAGGAAGTCTTTAATGGATTTTTGTTGGACTATACTTATCTATCCGCGTCTTTCAAACAAATTTCTAATGAAACCAAAGCACTATTTATTTCAATTGTACAATTTTTAAATATCGATAACTTAAAATAAGATGTTACTCAAACTAAATTAAGAATACATTTTCTTTGTTGCACTTTAATACATTCAATACTGGCAAGAAATAAAATTGATCAGAAACATAAAGACGGATCTGCGCGGAATTTTCCCCCTGTGGCGGTTTTCCCCGTAGCAGCCATCCACACCTGTAACTTACTGGAAACGCTTACAACAAATCGCGGGAGTCCTTGACATTTTGCGAGATCATACTTCAACCGCGAAGACCGCAATGAGTCGTAGGTCGCGCCGTGTCAGAATGCATCTAAACTTTTTTGTAAGAGGCTGCTCAAACCGTGAATAGCATTCCTTTGAAATAAAGACAACTAAAGCAAAGCGACAGGTGCTGGAACTTGAAATTAACTATAGAAAAGTGACAAAAACATTTTCAGTTAAAAATATACTCGAGTCAAATTTTTTTAGACTGATGATTCGGTTTAGGGGAAATAAAATAAAATCTTCTCATTTCAAATATAAATTTAGGTTTATTGCAAGAGGATCGCAAGCAGCGACTTGATCGTTTATGCAACAGTAAGGAGTAAGGAAATAATTTTCGATGATGAATACTGTGTGCCTATGAGATCGAATCGGCACGTTTTTATGAATTATTAGATGGAACTTGGAGGAACTTCGAAATAGCACGAAACATCATCGCATATTTCGCGAGGTGTCGATGATTTTTGTCACAGATAAATTCAGAGTCATAGTAATACAATTAAAAGAAACCAGATTCCCAGATAAGAATAATATTTCGTGATGCTATCAGGCGAATATGTAGTCGCCTCATAGACAATTATAAAATTTTTTTCGTCATATGGGGCGTTATTTCTCAAGTGACCTGCTCAAAAAGTCAAAGTTGTCCGATCTTAGTTAAACTTAGTCAAAGTGTTGTGCTATTAGATAGTACTTTATGGGGGGAGGGGGATTTTGTCATTCGGATCATTATTGACCGAGGGGGTGAAAGTTTTGGGATTTTCGTGGATATCGTCTATTTCGGCGATTTTTGACTCTTCTAATAGCGATGACAAAAACGTTCAAATTTTTAATTTATGAAAAATAGGCATTGAATACTCCGGTACGCTCATGACGCTGGCTCCCAAGATCTGCCTATCTGCACAACGTGGTACACCTTCATTGAATTGCTTTGATGAAAAATAATAATACGATATGCTCGTGTAAATGAGCTTTCGTTGCATGAAATTTGTTGATAAATAACAAATATATTAATCAGACGCCTGCTTAAAAAATCAACGTATATGCATTTTGAGAAGTCACTTGTTCTACATTTGTTTTTCGTCAGATTATTATAGGAAAAAATGAAGATCTCGGCCATCAAAGAGATAAGTTAGTAATTTTATCCGCTACGCTATAAGACCAGCATTTATCATCCTTATATTTTATTATAAAAATTGGATTTCAAAACGGTGTCACTTTGTAGGTTACTTATATCATTTGATCATTTATATTGTCGAAAATTGAGTAATAGCCACGGCAGCTGCCCAACCTATGTTTTTACAACCCTGTTTTTTACTGCCTATGACTCCTAAAAAATGAGAAAATAATCAAAGCAAATGCACTAACAATTGCATCAATCCTTTCAAGAAGAAGAATAATTACAAGACGCTATAAATACACGCCGTATTTCTGAAGGATTACGATCGCAATTTCCTACACTATTTGAAGAACTAAAAATGTGTGCTTCATGTAGGAAAGAGCTTAGCCAGCTGAAACAAATACCAGCATCAAATTTAGATGACAACGCGATCATCCTCGTAATGATGTTCTTGCGGATGAAAAAGTTGATGATTTTGAAACTAATCAAATTATTATGTCAAATGAAGAAATTATGTCAAATGATGAAGACGATCCAGACTTCTCCTTCAGAAAACTCGAGGTGAATGTTATGCTACGTGTATTGACAAATATCATAAGGCTGCAGTTGAAGTTCTTGATCAAATCAAAGAGAAGTTTAAATCATCAACGAGTAGAGCTCAGAAAAATCAACCTCTCACACTTGCTGCAAAGTATTCGAGTTTATACTTCCCAAAAAAGAAAAAAACGGAAAGTAGGAAATGAAGTGAAAACAACTGGCATTAAAAAACAAAAGGCGAATGGAAAGGCAGATAGGAGACCATACACCGGCATAAAAAATCTCCGAGCTTTAATTTTATTAAATTCATAAAACCAATCTTTGGACCCGACTTCTTATTCAATAACTTGATTTTCCAAAATTCAAATTTCATCCAAAAATTAAAAGTAAGATTAATGCAAAAATTTAAATAATGGTAGTCTCAGCCCTGTAAAATGCAGAAACTCATCAAATATACTAGCATACATTATTCCTTCTTGTAAAAACAATACTATGTAAGCATCACGATGCGCCGCGTGGCTCGAAAGCCAGCGTCATGCGTGTACCGAAGTACTCAACACATATTTTTATAAATTAAGCATTTGAATCCTAATTTCTGATCTACATAGTCTTATAGGAAAGAAACGTAAGCTTTCTTTTAAGACAAAAAAGCAAAAAAATCTGCCTTACTTCCAAAAAAGTCAAATTTATTTTTGACCTTCATTTTAGAGGGGGAAATATTTATTTGTTGGGAAAATGCATAGGACCAATGGAAAGTGCGTGAAAATCCCTATCGAAACTGTACTGTCGGCGAGAAAATTCCTGTCCTCTGGCTTTAAAGTTGAAAAATTTAGTGCAGAAAACATGGTAGCTTAATCAAAGAGGCATCATTTTAAAGGTGCAAAAATGTTGTGCGTTAATGAGCCGAAAAGTAATATTTCAACAAATATTTTGTAGCTTACAGATCTGAAAATCTGATAAAAAGTAATGCGGGTTCGGCGTGACTCACTCGGTGAGGAAGGGAGTAATGTGAGGAAGAAGTTATAGCTTTGTTAGATTGATCAGGAATTCACGTTTTATTTATTTAAATAACACGTTGTTCCGTAACACTGCTCCGACTCAGGCTGCTGATCAATCTCTCTAGCGATCACACCAAGTTGTCACGTGAGGATCCCCACTCGGGTCCATTTGTATCCAAGGTCTTTTGTTTCCGGATTCATTCACTTTACTAACACTTTTTATAAACTATTTGCCGTCATAACTTTCTGTCTTGACATACTTGTCTAGCTTCCATCACGTCCATGCATTTTCTCGTGCAAGCTCTTGTGTTTCTGTGGCTTCTTATGTTTCTTCTAACTAGAGTCTCATTCACAAATTCTAACCTTTCTTTGCACGGTCTGCCTCTGGACGCACTATTTCCTTCACCTATAGATACACTTGCTTCGTTAGTCGTGTATCTTCCATTCTCTCAATATGCCCTAACCATCTTAATCGAATTCTTTCCCATATGTCAACAAGTGTCTCTTCTGCACCACATTCATTGAGGTTCATCTCGTTACTCTCTTTGTCAATCAGTGTTTTTCAGAATATTATGCGCAGGAATATCATGCAAATCGCGTTAATTTTAGACTTATCTTTTTCTTGCTAGGTTTTAGCCTTATTTGATATATTTTTACTATTGATAAGGGGCTCTGCGCCACCGACAACCTTCTTACCCTCGTTTACACGCATATCGAACTCTCCATCTATATATCTTTACGTCACGAGCGAATAGTCTACCAGGACAATGTTGTATATTGTTTTCTCAATATTTCCTTCGAACAACATAATTTTTCTTTTATGTACGTTAATTTAGAGTCCCATTCTCTTCATGCTTGTATTCAGTTTGTTCAACATTCTTTGCATGTCTTAGATTTATTCCGTCATAACAACCTTATCATCTGCGATCGCTATCCCGCATGTACCCCTAATTTTTCGGGATCGAAACCTTCTTCGTCGAAGAGGGCCATTCTTAAACACTTTTCTATAAATATAATGGACAGCCATGAGGACATAACGCATCCTTGTCTAAAACATTGCATAATATCGAATCAGTTACTTGTTTTCCATTAACCCTTACACTCACTTTGCTACCAGTATATATTGTTTTTATTGCTTGTAGGAGCCATCCATTGAATCCGTACTCTTTCAGGACTTCCCAAAGTTTACTTGTACCCACTTTTTTGTCAAACGATTTTTCTAGGTCAACAGAAGCACATAAAACTGTTTTCCGTACTCTCAAACTTTTTTCTGTGATCTGCCTTAAGCTATATATTACATCCCTATATGATATTAATAAGCTGATACCTCTGTAATTATTACAGTTGCTTTTATCTACCTTTCTTTTGTATATTGTTACGGTAATCGCTTTATTCCAAAAGTCTGAGACATCTCATATCTCGATGCATAAATTTATTAATTCGCACAGCCTGTGAGGTAAGTACTCGCCACCGTATTTAAACATTTCAGCGTTAATACTGTCTACACCAGCAATGTGACATTTGATATATGAAATATTGGCCGCAAGTTATATTTGCGGTTAGTTACAATCACTGCATGTCATATTTAAAAAAAAAGTCACACTTGCAACGTAACACATTTGATGCATGTAAAACTGACTGCGTATGTCATATTTGATGCAATAGGTTACACACAAAGAAAATATTTGGGGTAAGTTTTACTATATTATATGAATTTGGTAGGGACAAACAAAAGGAAATACTTACGCAAATTTCAAGGCTGATTTATCAATAAATGTAATAGGCAAGAGTTGGCTATTGTGGCCGTGTTGGGAATACTATGGACATTAACGAACCCGTGTTTGTTGATTGGTTAATTCGTTCTTACATGAAACAGCCTTTTTGTTGTAAAACTTCTAATATCATAAATTAATTCTATAAACATTCATTTATTCTTAAAACTATCTGGCGCAATTTTTTTCGTTACATTACACTCTCCAAATTACTATTTTGTATACATTTTATTCTAAAATGTCGAGATACAGCACCTATAAATTAATTAAATACAAACAAAATGTAATAAAAAACGGGCATGAGCAAATTAGAATTTGTAAGGAAAAACCTTCTTTCATCAACTTCTTCTAGACTATTAGTTCAGTGTTGTAAAGCGAATCACGTTTCGGAGTCATTGGATTATCTAATGTATGAGCAATAACATATCATTCCTCACTGGAAAAAATGGTAAATTGGGCCAACTGTTTAGTTAGTAAGATATGGTACTGCTGTTTTATTAGTTGTTACTGATATTTGATTAGGGGGTATAACAATTCCATTAGTTACAGTGACTATTCAGTTAGGACCAGTAACTAAATAAATGGTTGTCCAAACTAACAAAATATAGTAGTACGATATCTTACAAACTGAATAGTAGGCCCAACTAACAATTTTTTCAGTGCTTATAATGTGAGCTTCACCCCAAAAAAATATACATATCTAAATCACATTTCAATCATATCTTTGACTCAAAGTGCACTACAAAACTTAAGAACGAGTATGGTAAACTAATTTTGCGCACGCAAAAAAAATTGGAGGTTAGAGCTAATCAACACAGAAAAAACTAAGGGTTCACTAAAGTTTCGGCTCAAATAACAGCTGGTATCATTTAAAACTTGAGCTCCAATAGATACCTGTGGAGAGTCATAACGTTTCGTTTAGAACTTAAGAGCGTTCTTGAAAAGCCAAGCGCTTGCAAAGTAGGGCTGGTAAGTTAGGGATCGGTTTACAGTGACCGACCGATGACTTCATACGAAAAGTTTTTTGCACATGAATATGCCTTTATGTTAACAGCTTTGCTACATAACCTGCAAAAGATATTTATCAAGTCATTATATCTATTTTAATTGTGGTAATATTTTGCAATTTAATTATCTTTGTTAAGTTATGTCCATTATAGTTCGACTAAATGTGTGCTTTAAGGTAAAATTATGTTATTAATCAAATAAAATGTCTGAGTTGGGTAAGCGAAAAATCGGTTCTTTATAAATAGGCTCAATTACAATTGGGATCCTTTAGAACACCAACAAAAGTATCGTTTAGAGCTTATTTATCGTTTTCGGTTACTTTTCAGCAAGTGTGGTTTATTTTTGTTGTAGCTCATTTGAAACCAAAAATGGGTGCCAGTGGCAACCCCAGTTTTTTATGTGAAATTTAGAGTATGTTAAAAATCCACTAAAGTATGTTTTCTATGTATTTTAAAGCAACTCCTCTTCTTTTTTTGCTACGCAAATAACCTATCAGCGTAAGGTACGTCTTTCCCTTTTTGTCACTTATGCTGTCAAATTTATACAATATGGTAAAAGTTACCCTAAACGTTTTCTTCGTGCATGTCCCGCTTATATCACATTTAGGGCATGGCATATTTTATGCAAGTCACACTTCTGGCATGTAGCATTTGACATATGAAATATTCACCGCAAGTCACATATGATGCAAGTCACAATTGGCGTATGTCAAATTTCTGCTGTTCTACGGAAAAGGCACATTTAGAGAAAGATTTGGTTGAGTGATTTTGAAATTTGGTTAAAGCAATCCTATAGATTTTGGTTGTTATATGGTCAACAAAATATTTGATTGACCCAAGAAAATGTGTTGGTTAATAAAATTTGGTTGATTATATCATATCTTTTGGTTGATACTATCAAAGAGAATACTTGAATTAATTCAATAAAGTAAGTGGCTTACCATGAAATTCCGTTATATTGCGTGAATTATTTAGTAGTTGATTAAATTACTAAATATCACATGACTAGTAAATTTCACGACCAAATCACGCAATCTTAGACACACACAAAGATGCAGTTATTAATCTTGCGTATTTTTCACATAATCATTTAAGGGCATGTGACACAGCGAAATACATATATTATGAACTTTAAAAATTAATTTAAAAAATTAAAAACTTTAAAAATAAATAAATATCGAGTTGAAACTTTAGAGAATGTATTAGAGTACAATAAACCGACAGAAAACTACGTTAAAGTATTTCATTTAGTAATAAATATCATGCACCTGTAATTTGGTTATGCGGGCTCCATGTGGTCCACGCATAAACACAGAGTAAAAAAATGTTCCGTCAGTACTTCATTATGATTACGAAGTGGCTATTAATGCCGATAATGATGGCGAAAGAAAAGTAACCTCATTTCGCCCACTATAAATAAGGCGAGTTGAAGACGTATCAGACATTTACATTACCAGCTTCGATTTTTAATTTTTCAGATTTTTTTTTGAAATTTAAAAACGTTTTTTGTAAATGAAATATCGGTCCGAAACTTTACAAAATGTATTAGAAGACAATACATAACGTTTATGTACATCATTATAGTATGAAAGATGCAAAAAGAAAAATTCATATTAAATGTCAACCAGCTTACTTTTGACACAGCAGTGGGGCTCCGATACACTTTCGAAGTCAAACGAACATCTCTTTCTATCTCCAAATGTTTCGACTTTTGACAGGTATCGTATTTTCACTGCAGGACTCAATTCAATCCGTACTCGTGATCAGCTGATAAATCAGCTGTCTCGTTTATATCTGCTGAAATGTGGGGTTCACGCTATCTAACTTTGCTGATGCGGTCGTGTCCTTAGGTATCATCCATAAAATACATTACCAATTTTGGGTGAAATCCACCCGTGGACAATAGTTTATTTGGTTATGCTCCCCCCCCCCCCCCCCAAGGAACGTGGCCGTTAGGTAAAGCCCCGGCTTCCGGTTATGCCGGTTTTGGTGCCTAAACGGGAAATAAGGTTTCACTTTTTTCATATTATTGCCTACGTGACCCTGTGGTGAATTATAAAGTTCAGTAATAAATCAAAAAGTGATTTTCAGAGTAAGTGTTGAAATGTGCCTAATTCAATCATATGTGACAAGAGTTCTGAACTCAAAAGTTAAATTTTTATCCAAAAAGATGAATTTTTAAAATGAAGACAATCAATTAAATCTTCGTGTAATCTTTGAAATCTATCGGAAATTTTTATGAAATAATTAATGCCTTTGCTCGATCTTTTAAACCTATCCGAAATACTTGGAAGCTTTGTTATCATCGAGAAACAATTGGCATCTTGTAAAATCTTTTTGTACCTGAAGTTCCGAATGTTCTAAAAGGAACGAAATGAAAAAGATGTTTTTTCTGAAATTAGCCTTGCGCAATTAGTTACCTCAATTCCTCGTTACCTCATAAGTAATCCTCAAATGTTAATGGTAATAATTCAGTCAACACATAATGTACAGAATCGCGCCTTTTATACATTCTTTTATCGAATTAAAAATAGGGTTTAAATACCTTGCCATAAAAAAAGTTTTTCCATTGGGTAAGTTCCGCCGGAAAATCTATTGAAAACCACCGCTAGTATTTCAAAATCAAGAAATCGTCAATATGACCGTCTTTATACAAAAACAAGCGATTTTAGCCATTTTTACTAAAAATGAGTTACTAGGTCTATACCAGAAAGCATTACGTCTAGCGACTCCATCTGTTGCAAAAAGATGTGTTTTTTGAGCGTCAGATTCAATAAATTAAGCAATAAATTGCAATATATAAAAATAGTGCAGATTCATTGTCTGTTGCAAAATACACAATAAATGATACTGCATGTGTGCGTCTGTCAGTGCATAATAAGTGAAAGATCATTTAAAATTATTTATATGTAATTGAGATTGCAAATAGAAAGATATATAAAATTTCTTTAAAGTCTGTTTTACCTTTGGTTTAGACGATATTCAAAGGCCCTCTTATCATCTGCGAAATTATTGTATATTTTCTTTTTGCATGCGGCATCTCAGTTGTGGAACAAAAAATTATTTTGAAAACTGAAGACTTTCTTAGCGAGTATGAAATCTGCAGCATGCTTATACATACAAATGATATCAATCATACTTTGCATGTGTGTGAGTGAGTGGAACAAATAAGTCTAGGGCAAAGATATCCAGAAAGGAATCAGAAAGTTAAAACTTCTATAAAATGATCAATTTAAATTAACTGTGAGCACCTTTCCCCTATGAAATACAACTGGTTTCATTTCAAAATACTGTGTTTTGCAACAGAGAATATACACCGCATTGCATGTATGTGATATTAAATATTTTAATGGAAAAACAAGCTATTACACTTTGCATGTATGTGACCCATTTCAGGGGTCACAGGGGCCACATGCAGAAGAGCAAGAAACGTTTTTAAGCTTAGCGTATTCAAAAAAGAAAAAAAAACTAATTGCTTCTGAGGGTTATTAAAACGTACAAAATAATAAATGATTTATTAAAAATTATATTTAGTGGTTCCGCATCTCCAAAGATAAAAAATACTTTTTTGTCAGTTTGATCCAGAATCATCAATATTGCATGAATTCGATTTGAAACTGAAAATTTCAGTTCAAGGCCATAAAATGCGATCATATAATTACTTTTTAAACATTAACCTATAAGTTTTTTTATAGGGTCCCAAACAACCCATAAGTAAAGAATGGGGGTTTGCGAGTTTTTATCTCTATAATTATAATGTGTTTGCCGTTTCTTAAAAAACAAATTGTTTTTAATGCATAAAGCTGAACTTTTTGTTTATGATTAGATGTTTAAATAACTCTTTTAGACAATTTATTATTGCTTTTTGAAATGTTGTCTCAGAATAGTGTTAGAATTTCGCGGCTTATTTCCAATTTTTTAACTTCTTAATCAGAGCGAGGCAGTAATAATTTAAATTTAACAGAAATAACTGTTCAAACCATTGATATTTTTGAACACTTTTTATTTAATCCACTTTTTAATTGAAGTAACGTAGTAATTGATGCTAGTGCAGAGTCATTTTTATTTCAATAATTTGTTTTTATAACTATTTTCTCTTAGAGTAATGCTGATAAGCACCATATAGATAATTTGAAGAATGTTTCAAATAAGTTTTTTATTTCAGAAAAATATATTCACAAATAAGACAAAGATTCTCTAAAAAATGATTCTCTCTGACGATTATTTATTATTTTTTATAATTAAAATCCCAAATCAAAGTTCAAAATTTCAGAAAAAATATATAAATGCAGCTTTTTCTGAAAATTCTATCCTTTTGTTCACTTTTTACGTAGTGGGGTAATAATTAATGTGAGTTAGCAAACATCATGTTTTAAACTACTATTTATAACTATCTTCTCTTGCATAATTGCTAGAAACTTGCGGTTTTTCCTGAAATTTTAAACTTTGCTTTGGGGTTTTAATGACGAACGGATAATAAACACGCGTTAGAGCGTATGGAACATTTTAGCATTACTATAAGAAAAAATCATTATAAACAACAATAAATTGTTTAAAAAATTATTTTTGTTAGCTAGCATGAAGTATTAGGTCACTATGTAAAAAAAACAAAAAGGAACAAAAATTATTTAAAAACCGCAACTATCTAGCATTACCGTGCTCTGAGTGAAAATTACAAAAAGTTGAGTAGTTAAAAAAACCCGCAACTATGTAGCATTACTGTAGGATAATAGATAATAGAAAATATTATTATGAAAAAAAATAAAGGGTTTGAACGATTTATTTTAAATTTTGCTTATTAGTAGAAAGTAGTAATTTATATATTAGAAACAATACACACACACACACACATATATATATATATATAGATAACGATTTATTTGAACCATTTGTTTAAATTGTTATTATTGCAACTAGAAGTCTCGAAAATTATTTCTACTGATGAATTCGAGGCCGACTTAAACGCCTTTCTTCCGCAGAGTAAAAACTCTTCGAAATTCCGACAGCATCTGCTTTTTTTACATATTAATGAACCATTTTTGTATTTTGAGGTTAATTATTTTTTTATAAATTGGTAGATTGATAAAAAAATTGATATTTGACTCATGTGACATTTCATGCATGGCATATTTTCGGCATCTAACATTTTGATGTAAATCCCATTTTACGTCCATTTGTCACAGAATAAAGAATAGAAGACCAATTATAGAACGAAGAAACTGTATATCAAGCATATTTTTCGTAGATGAAATGTCCCACATTTCTATTATTTTCTTATGTTCTCATAATAATTAGTACATTCTCATCTCAATGAGAAGGTATTATTAGTTCTCTGTGTAGAATGACTTTCGCGGATTTCACAAAATGTGGACGTTTTGAGGGGATCAGAAAAAATAGTTTTTACGTCGGTGTCTCTCTGTCGTGGTTGGCGTTGTCATCGTGCTCGTCTATGAACACGATAACTTTCGACAGAATTATCGGGTTGGTTTGCGCTTCGGCACACTTTTTAAGGATGTTATAAGAAGAAAAGATGAGCATTTTGAATATTAATGAAACAATTTTTTTTTCAAGATTCGAAAATTATATGTGCGGCTTTTTATAGTACTCAAAAATTCGAACAATTTATCCTAATTACCGTTTTTAATCAAAGGAAAATGATTCGGGTTATAGCATTTGTAAAATAAAAAAATAAAAAAACGAAAATCAACATTTTAAGCCGAAGAACGCACGATATGCAATAATGACTAGAGAAGAGACACGTTACTTTTCTGAAGCCTTAAAAGATTATCATAAAAACATTTTGAACTTTTAAAAAATTCGAAAATTTAAATTTCAATTGCACAAAAATATTGAAAACTAAAAAGTTCTATTTTGCGGCAAAACGATGCAAGACGCGAAAAAAGATTAGTCGACAAAAATTGGGCAATTAAAAGAGGTTTACAAATTTATTATCAATATCTTTTTGATAATACGCGTAGTTTTTGTTTTATTATTAAAGAGCAATATTAAAAATACAAAAATTAAATTTTTCGACAAAAGACACGAGCTACGAAACAAATAAATAAACAAAAGTTGTATGTCATAATTCATTTTTTGATAAGGTGCGTAGTTTTTGTTTTATTTAACCCGAAAAAGATCTATAACTTTGTTACTAATCATTTTTCCATTAAAAGCGTAGTTTTTGTTTTAAGGGTAAAAAAATAAAAATAAAAAATTTAATTTTTGGACAAACGACACAAGATATGAAAAAAATAATGAACAAAAGTTGTTCACCCAAAAAATATGTACAAATTTGTTAAAA